>PVKA01018307.1:0-44116 GCA_004027165.1 Ctenomys sociabilis
CATCGTGAGCCCATAATATTAAGCTGAGCTGTAAATGGATATGGTCGACAATTTCTTTGAATAACTCCCTATGGTTGCAGAATGCTGGACTGTATTGGATTGTGGTGTCGAGTTCAAGCACCTAAGGTAGTTGAATGTCAATGGAGTGCCCACTTTTGACAGGTGTAGACAAAGGAAGGGTTGTAGAAAGAAAAAATCAGGATGTGTGTGTATAGACAGTACAGTTGGGATAGATAACGGTGTGCTTCTGTATAATTCTATGATAGGCAAGATCTGCACTAATGGTGGTTGGACAGGATATTATGTCGGCTTTTAGTGCTATGGTCATCCACTAGGTAAATAATTATTGAATTTTTTATATAATTCAGCTATAAAAAAACCTGTAAATATAATATCATGTATGCACCTTGTACAATACCAAAACGTTGTGAAAACAGTTTGCAATGTATTAATTCATCGACTCTGTATGGTTAAGGTGTTTTGAAACTGTCTGATTGACATTTGTATTTTAATAAAATAAAAACAAATGGAAAAAAAAAAGAAAAAAGAAAAAAAAAGAAAAAAAGGGGCTGGGGAGATGGCTCAGTGAAATAAGCACTTCCCTGGCAAGCACAGGGAACTGAGTTCAATCCCTGGTTACACAAAAAATAAATAAATAAATAAATAAATAAATAAATAAATAAATAAATAAATAAATAACAACCAATAAACTGGCCAAATAGCTCAGCGGATTCAAGTGTCTGCAAATAGGCTCAGGGGCCAAGGGTTCGATCCCAGGCCTGCCATGCCGGCCCGCCCCTGGAATGAGCTGAGGCAGCAATTGAGACTGGGCATGGTGGCGCACGCTTGTAATCCCTGCTCTCGGGAAGCTGTAAACAGGCGGATCATTAGGAGTTGGATCTAGTGGTGAGGCCCTGAATACCATGTGCACCCTTCCCTGAAGTACAAAAGGAAACATAAAGTTCATGTGTTGGTATATAAGTCTTGATCTATCTAGGTCTTAACCATCCAGCAGAAAAGTATAAAAATGAAGTATACATCGTGGGGCCATAATATTAAGCTGAGCTGTAAATGGCTATGGTTGACAATTTCTTTGAATAACTCACTATTGTTGTAGAATGCTGGGCTGTGTTGGATTGTGGTGTCCAGTTCAAGCACCTAAGTTAGTTGAATGACAATGGACTGCCCACCTTTGACAGGTGTAGACAAAGGAAGGGGTATAGAAAGAAAAATCATGATGTGTGTGTATAGACAGTACAGTTGGGATAGATAACACTGTGCTTCTACATAATCCTATGAGAGGCAAGATCTGCACTGATGGTGGTTGGACAGGATATTATGTCAGCTTCTAGTACTACGGTCATCCACTAGGTAAATAATTATTGAATTTTTGATATAATTCAGGTATAAAAAATAAGATAAGTAAGCAGCTACACTCTTAATTCACTGATAAGAGATATCTGCTAAAATAATATCTGTAAATATAATATCATGTATGCACCTTGTGCAATACCAAAACATTATGAAAACAGTTTGCAATGTATTAATTTATCGAATCTGTATTGTTAAGGTGTCTTGAAACTGTCTGATTGACATTTGTAGTTCAATAAAAAAAAAAAAAATAAGAAGTTAAAAAAAAAAAAGGAAAAGAAAACAAAAAACAAAAAACAATAATTCCTAGTAGGTACTTTGTCAAAATACCTTTTGATATTTCAAAGGAACAATAAAAAGAAAATGAACTGCAGTTGGAAACCCATCTATATATCACATTTCACTCACTGAGGTTAAGGTTCTCTGCATCTGTGTCAGATGTACAGGGTGAGATCTGCGTGGAGTACTCAGGTTCACTTCACTAGGAAATTGGCTGGAGACCTGTTTCATTTACTTAATATATTATTTTTAATTTTGGCTTCTATTATTATTATTATTATTATTATTATTATTATTATTTTGGTAGTCAATAATTATCAGACAGCTCACTTTCGAAATGATACATACCTGAAAATCTTTTCTTGCATCTTTCCAAGTTAAAAAGTAAGAAAGAATGATAAACTCACATAAAAATGTATCTGTGAATATGAAATCTTTGACTAGTAATTTTTGTGGTAATGTTTAAAATTGCTAAGTAATATAGTCCATAACCATGAATTCAACATAAGACCAAATAAATAACTGGTAATGCATAAACTTTTTTTTATTCTTAACAGTCTTATGGAAATAAGAATTTAGGATAGCAATGCCAGTGTTCATCTTCAGGTTATAACTTTGAACATCTTAAGTAAAGATGTTTTCGAATATGAAATATTGCAGCAAATCTTGCTTAATCGTTTACTTACCAAGTTTCATTTATACCATATAGGTGGATAAGGTATGCGTCTATTGAATCAGTGAGTATTTTGGGATTGGTCAGAGGACATTAGTCAAAATTAGCGTGCTACACATGCAGCTGCCTGACTTGCCCCATGCAGTGCTTTGGCTGTCACTGTGGCCAAGCACACATTTCCTCCCAAGGGTCATTGCTGGGGTTTTCTAGAGTAACTAGGAAGTAGTTGATGAGATAAAAGCATAGACATTTTTCATTATAGTTTTACATGTTACCTGCACCTTCCAATCAAAGACAGAGAGGGACAAGTATCATTTGATCCTTGCTTGGATGTCACCGAGGCAGACCAGTCCAAGTGTGACTGATTGGACAAGGTGCACCAACGCAGCCAGGCTGGGTAAGAGCCAGGCTCAAGTCTTGGGCTTAGCATTTTTTCCTCCTGAGGATGGGGCTGGGACTCTGAAACTCCCATCCACTGAAGAAAATCAGTCAGAAAATTTATGGAAGGTTGAATCTTTCAGAGTGATAAAAAAGAATGACAGTAACTTTCTTAGATTTTTATGGCTAGATTGGGGAAAAGGACTTGTGGTTGCCTATGAACCACCCAGATGAAGGGAAATTCTTGGAGGTATAGCTCCCCTGAAGGAAAATGAAGGGAAGCAGAGCTGCAGGAGCAAGCATCATGGCAGGGAGAAACGTGGCTCCTTAGGCCTTTGCTTTGGAGTATCTACTACCTTTGCAGCCCCAGTGACTGCAAAGAGTAATATGCACAGCTTGTGAAATTTCCCCCTTTGAATTATACTTCACACTGGCAAAATATTAATAGCATTTCTATTTCTACAACTGGTGATACCACAGTAATGCATTCTTTCAAATAACATCCGTGTAAAATTGAAAATCTAGAAATAAGGCTCCCTGTCATTAAGATGTTGAATGGTGGCACACACCCAGTTCATATGTGTTCCCTTAAAATGTATGCACTTAAAGAATCTCTGTAATGGAAACAAAATAGTACACTTCCACAAAAACCATGATTAAGCTTCATTTCATATTTTTTTAGAATAGATCTCAGTTTCCTCATTTATAAGTACTGCAGCCATCCTTTAGCTGTTGGAGATGTTAAAACCCTAAACATGAATACTGTGTAATTAATTGCAATGAGAAGCTAAGTAGCATGTGCTTCTAAGCTATACATGGATCTTGAACACCTGAAAGAAAAAACTGAGTAATATTCAAGTGACCTTTTAATTTCTGTATTTATTGTTAGTCTTTTTTTTTTTTTAACAGTATAAGGGATCAAATTCTGGCACTTGCACTTCCCAGGCAGATGCTTAGATCACTGAGCTACACTGTTGCCCTGACCTTTTAATTTCTGAGCACAACTATGAAGCTATATTGACATAAAACCATACTGGTTTTTGACTTTACACATAATTTAAACTGAGCTCCTAGTTTCTCCTCTGGAAAAAAAAAAAACAAAAACAAGAAACAAACAGACAAAAAAACCAAACAACTTTTATTTTGATGAACTATTGAACATTGCTATTTCTAAAGCCCATTTTATGAGCTATAATTTTATAAGAAATTTAGAAACAGACAATGCCATTGTTGTGTGCTTTATTATACTATTTAACTTATGAGAAACATAACACAGTGCCTCTTGATTTTTAACTTCATGACACACTTAGAAGAAAATGAAAATGAAAATCTGGGACTATTTGTATAAGACTTAGAATAAAAACAGTATGCCTTTCAACAGTATAAAACTATGGTCATGAATTCAACATATTAGTATTAATTAAGGCATCTTTTTAAAAAAATATATATTCATAGAGACTTATTTATAATTCTTTCAAATATTTCACTGGTATTTAACATTTGTTTCATAGTAATGTTTCTTTGCATTTGTTTCATTTTCAGTTATGATTTTGGTCTAAATCCTTACATACACCTTTTTACCAAGACTTTCTCATGCTGATTTATGTAACATCTTAAGAGTTTTGAAATTTATTCTAGCCATTCTTATAACATGAGTGTAATAGTGAATTTTAATAGTGATTTTTTCAATTGACATAGTTTGTGGAAATAAATATGGTTTCTTACAGTATAGATGGATTTGATTTATATTTTTCCAGACAGGCTTTTCATAGCACATGGACATGCACACACACACACACACACACACACGCACACATATATACACATCCCAAACATTGAGCTGTGCACCGTTCTTGTTAGACATTTAGAAGATCAGAACCTCTGGCAGCTCTTAGCTCTGTATGAGCTGACTGTTGCATGACTCAGTCCTAAGACGCTCCTACGCTCCACTACGCATCTACATGTCATGTCTTACATTGAAAGTGAACTGGACTTAGTGATCTGATGCTACTTCATAGAATAGAGCAGAGAGGAACTGTGGTGTGTGACTCAGGGACTATGTCATAAAAAGCAGTGTGGCATTACTCTTGCATCTGATCCCTTTCTGGAAGCACTTTCATTGGGAAGAGCACCACCTACATTGTGAGAACTGGAAACTTGTACTAGGCATAGCATCAGAAATCTCAACGCTCTTAGGACTTCTTACAGTTGTAGATGTTAGTCATCTCCTCAACTCATGTAACACCCAGAACCAGAACTAAACTGTCAAGATTTTCTTAATTACACAAAAAAACACTTCAATTTCCAGTTCCTCCCTAAAAAATCATGAAAAATAAATCTTTGCTATACAACTTATTACATTTTCAGACATACATCTATGGAGCAACCTTTCTAGGTTCCTGCTGACTGTGGGCATCAGCACACTCCTTAATGTAACCCTCTTTAAATAATAAAACTTTTTAGGTTAACATTGCAATGTCATTGTGTTTAATAATTAAACACTCTTTAAACACATTAAATAACATTAATTGAATAGTTCTTTACTATCCTCATGTTAGGAAAGGGCAAGGGTCTTGTGCACAGCGCTTCAGGTCTGCTGGCTATGAGTGCGGAGGAGGGTGCAGATCGAAGCATCATTTTCCTGCTGTGTACAGACTGTGAAGCACCAATCGTGAGCACAGGGTGAGAGAAACAACCACCTGGCCTTTTCCCTACATCACAGATCCCAAAGCGAGGGGTGAAGAAGACTCAAGAATGAAGAGCATATAGCTTCAGTACAATCACAGACTGTTCCTTTGAGAACATGTTTCTACATATTCTCTCTTTAGAGCAATGGTTCTTCACTCTATAGCACTGGTCTCCATCTCAGAACTGATTTCAAGATGACTTAAAGGCTTTCAATTAATTGATTACAATATTTCTATTATTATTACATTGCAATATATATTAAAATTAATATATGACTCAGCATAACACAGAATCAGTTATAGTGCTGAGAAAATTTTCCTGCAGCTAGACAACCCCATCCAAGGCTATTGGGAGACAGTGACATCTAAATTATGTTGCTTAATACAACTTACTTGTACTAAACTATTTTTCAAAAATGTATTGGGTTATGATAGCTTCTCACTACACAGCTGAGACTCATAGTGATTCTCCTGTTTTGAGCCTTCCCAGTGCTGGGATTACAGGGTTACACCACCATGCCCAGATTCAGTAGTCTGCTCAGCATGCCTGGGAGCAGAACTGGTGCGACACATGGTGGGATTGAACCCTAGTCCCTGCCCTTGCCTTGGTAGGCACTTAGTCTGTTGAGCTATCTTGCCAGGCCTTGTACTAAACTTATTAAAATTATTCAGTAATCTTGTCTTAGTCCCTCACCAGCTGCAACTTCATCATTACTCATCAGTTGTTGTTAGGGATTTGGTATAGTCTATAATTATGTGAGACGTTGTGGTCTCTGTGTATCCAAGTCTTGCTGCTATTGCTAACCTGTGTTTGCATTGAAAACCAAGGTAAAGTTGTGGAATTATAATGTTGAGAGGTGTCATGACTGCAGTTGTAAGAATTTTTATTAAGTTGGTAGCTTTTGGTACCAGTAAACTTGAATGGTGATAGGGAGAATGGTAGAGTTATTGGGTTTGGTAAAATGAATTGATTTTAAAAATTCATATTGGATCTTTCCATGGTACTCAAGTAATTTACTGCTCTATTTAACATTTCCCCTGCTCAGAAAGAGGAAGAAAATGCACCTTTTGCTCGGTGGAAACAAATGTTCTAATCAAGAAATACCAACTCTCCCTCAGCACTAGCATCTCTGCCTCAGCTCCACCTCAGATCATCAAGCAGGAGATCCACATGTGCAGTTTACAGCTGGGTTCATACTCTCATGAGAAGCCAGTGCTACCGCTGATTGGAAAGGAGGTGGAGTTCACTAATGCCAGTGAGGAGGAGCTATGAAGGAGCTATGATAAATACAGAAGAAGCTTACCCAAACCAACGATGCATTCAATGTTCTTTACTCCAATGACCTCTTCATCTAAGGATATAGATGCATATAAAATAAATCATTAGAAAGAGTAAGAACCATAAGACTTTATGCACAGACTCTACATAGATCACAGTGAAAACTCTGACTCATAATTATGACTCTATATGAGATGCCCCTGGAGATAACAATTTTTGTTGGTGTAATTTTTGAAAATAGAGGATGATTTTCTTTTTTGCTTTTTATCTAGAAACAAAGAAATTGTTCCACCATAACTTTCAACTCAAAATTTTCTGAGCGAGGCATATTACAATGAAAACATACAAAAGCAAAATTCACAGACATGCATTAAAGATAATTACAACTGTAAAACATTTTACATTGTTAAGAACTCATATTGAAATCTAATTTTGAAATTATCTTTTACTAAACAAACTTGTGGAACTATTTGTATTCCTAATTGAACATTATCTCTAAGCAAGCCAATTTCAAAATGACTTGCAATGTGAGTAATCTTTTCTCTTTTCTGAAAAAAATGTATTTAGTACAGGGTCTACAATTTCTACAGGGTCTACAGGGTCTCACTATATAGATCGAACTTGCATTGATTCTCCGTGTTCAGCCTCCCAAGCATCGGATCACAGGTGTATATCAGCATGCTCAGTCTCAGTCACTATCCCAGCATGCCCTAGGGGCAGGGCTGGCATTGCACACCAGGGTTTGAACTCCAGCCGCTGCACTATGCCTAAGCAGGCGCTTTAGTCCACTGGGCTGTCTGGCAAGCCCAAGAAATCTTGATGTATGATGTTTTCATTGAATGAAGTGATATTCTATTTAACATAGTAATGGTTTTCTTGGGAAAATAAAACATACATGGACATTCATTATAATGTCTGTATGGAAATATTTTGTTTGTCCTCTAGAAATAATGAGTTCGTTTTCAATTTGTTTCTTTTTATTTTGAGCTGGTAAATGATATTTGTATTAGTAGCATTTGAGAAGTGATACCATTATATTGTGGCTCAAGAGTAAGGCATAGTCTTCTGTTTGCATCATAGAAGATGAACAGAGGAAACTTGTAGTTTACAGGAGACACAGGAGACAGAGGTTGGTGCAAAGAGCACACACCAAATGCGAAGCCATCTTGTGGCCAGAGTAATTCAGCTATGATTTCAATGGTCATTTTCTATCAGTGGTGAGTATTAAAACAGATCTAGAGGTCAGAAAAAGGCATGGCACTTAACCATTTCAGGTATCTTTGATTTTAGGTATCAGCTTATGCTTAGGTTAAATTTAGTTCCTTGCAGTGAGACAGAATAGGAATGATGGTCCTTTGGGTGCTGTTTAGTGCAGGGCTATTTGAAGAAGAAACAGTAGAATGAAACAGGGCAATGAAAAAAAATCTATTCCTGTAGAATCTTTGACCTAGAGACAATAGAGAATGTAGTGGCCCCTCCTGTGAAGCCCTCTGCTTCAGTCCTCTTTGGAAATGAGAACAGCTGGGAAGCAGAGCAGGCAGCTGGAAATCATGACCCAGCTCAGGGATCTCAAATCACAAAAAACCGCTTGATGAACGTCCTACTGAGAGTCAGAGTCCTGAGGCTGTTGATTGGAAATTCTGCATCCACTACACTGACTCCAAAACTGGCAGGGGGATGAACTGACCCAGAAATGCACAGTGGGAGACCAAAGCACTAAGAGCTAGAAGAGGAGACTGAAAGGAAATGGACTTTGGTTTTTTTCATTTTAAGATGAAACCATGACATCCTCCAATAAATGACCATTTGTATATATTGTATGAAATAAATATAAGTTAAAGTAATCTGATCTTCCCAGGTAAACTGACATCAGCCAGCCACAGATGAGTTATTATTCCTTATGTTGTAATAGGTGCTATCAATGTTTTATTGACACTTCAATAAAATTGTGTTTTCACAAAACATTAACCTCAATGTTAATGGGATTCTATGAGCTTTGCCATAGACATCAGCAGATATTTATTCAGATTTTAATAACTGTCATTTGGAAAAGATGAAATATCTTAAGCTAATAATTTGAATATCCCTGTATATCATGTATTTCAAGCTGAAATGGAAAAGAGACTAAGAACTTATTTTTTTCATGGAAATAGCACAGGACTAGTATATATTTTATAGAATGTCAACTTGATAAATACCGTGTAAATTTACATTTTGGTGTGCATGTAAACCAATGTAAATTTGTGGAATTATAATGCTGAGAGGTGTCGTGACTACAATTGTAAGAATTTTTATTAAGTTGGTAGCTTTTGGTACCAGTAAACTTGAATGGTGATAGGGAGAATCGTAGAGTTATTGGGTTTGGTAAAATGAGTTGATTTAAAAAAATTCATATTGGATCTTTCCATGGTGATCAATAATTTATTGCACTATTTAATATTTCCCCTGCTCAGAAAGAGGAAGTAAATACACCTTCTGCTCCTTGGGAACAAATGTTCTACATCAACAGATACCAAGAGTTGGAATCACTGCTGATCTGATGATTTTTACATGGCTATTTGCCTTTGAAGCATGCTACTTTGTCACAAGTAGAAGAAGTTCTTATAGAATCCATAATATAAAAATATTTCCAAGGTCATAGTAATGAGAAACTTGGAATAAAGTATCTAAAACAAATTCTTTCACGTTTTCATTTATGGGGGTTGTGGTAGGGATAAAAATGAAGGCTTTAACAAGGAATGGTGTCAGCAGATTTTGTTTGGCTTTTTATTTTGAGAGAGAAACCAGGAAGTTGCTGTTGCCCCAGCTGTGCTCTGCTTCTCCATCCTCTGCATCAGCCTTCCAAGTACTGGAATTACTTAGCCACATCAGGGGAAGGCTCTGAGTTTTGCGCCATTACAGTGCTTTTTTAAATGTATTTATTTGCTTCAAAGGTGTATGGTGAATTTGAAACTAACCATGCTGTAAGACTTATTTCCATTTTAAGGCCTCAGTGTGGTGGTGTGCGTAAACTACTGCATGACGTTTATAATTTTGTAACTCTTCCTAGTTAACCATTTAGCATGGTGTCATAGTTGGCTTTCTTGAGTACTGGTCTCAGTTTGGTGACTTTTCCTATCCCTGTCCTTCAAAAAAACTTAAAATGTAGCTTTTTCTGTGTAATATAATTATAATTACTGTAAATTTTCCACATTTTTGGCAGCATACATATTTGTACTATACATGTCTCTGTTTAGAGACTAGTGTAATGGTTACTATCATCTCTTTGCTAAGAAAATAACACAAATGTAACAGATAAAGTCACCTGAAGTCATTGGAGATATATATTTTGTAGTTGTTACTTTATATAATTTTTAAACATTTATAACAATTTGGTAATAAAATTGGCTTAAAATATGTATACCTCTACTGATGCCTTGTTATCTTCATTGTTCTATCTACTCATCATTTATTGATCATCCTAATTGTATTATGTCAAAGGGAGAAGACAGTAGATACACAAGTTACACCTACAGAAAAATTGAAGAAGATGCAGAGAGGGAAGAAATTAAGCCATGAGTACAGAAACTTTATTTGGAGGGTACAAATGCCCTTTGGAGGTGTGGCTTAAATAGCCTCTAAAGAGGACATGTGTATTCAGATTTTGTTTAAATATTTGGAGATCCTGATTATTTTGGTTTTTTAAATTAATTTTATTGAGAAACAAATGGCAATTTCAAAATCAATTAGTAGGACAGTTTTAGTAATATATTGTATATTGTTGTCTTCATAATGGTTATTCATAGTATAAGATGCAGACATGATATCCCGTCCAAAAAGTATTAGTACAAATCTTTCTTCTCATTGAATTAAGAGAAAACAGCTGTATATCTATCCTATTTTGTATATATAGATATAAAATGGTCCTTCATTTGTATCCCCCCTTTTGTTTTAGTTTTGTCAGAGATGGGTACTGCATTGCCATTTAAATATTGTAGATGCGTGCATACAGTAAAATAATCCAATGTATTCGATCCTGATTATTTTGGGAAGTGAACTTACTGAATTCCAGGTTTTGAAATAAACAGAAACAGCAGTTTGACCCCAAGGAGACACCTGTTAATATGTGACTGACATCAGTTTGGCCACAGAAACACTTTGTACTTTGTCTAAGGACTTGATATTGAGTGCATCTGGGAACTTCCGTCTCCTGTCCCCACTTCTCCATGCCTGCATTATTAACTTTCAGAAGGCATCCTGCACCAGAGCTGAACAAAACCCTCATCTCCACTCTAATTTCTTTCTGTACTGTGAATATCTAAGAAGTGTTTAGGATAACAGAAACAACAACAAATCTCTCAAATGGCAATCGGCCCAAATAAAAATCAACAGTGATGAGACTGCAAATATCAAGTAGCGCCTTCTTTTTAGAAGAGCTGTCATGTATAACGGGGTGTGAATAGTAAGGGCTTCGGTCATGACTTCATAGTTAAGAAGGTTCTGATATCACATGAACGTAATCAACAGGGGCCCATTGGAATCCTTGAAGACAGAACAGCAGGCGTGAGGCCACTTAGTTGGTAATAAAGAGCAGTATTTGAGCTGAACGAGGTGTGTTCTGAACGTCGACAGAACCTGAGCCAGCCTCTCATCTCCATCAGGAAGACATGGCCTGAGCTCTGCCGCCAGAGGCGCGGCCCACGGCATGGGGCTGGCAGCGCGTCCTTGTGCGAGTACCAGCCTAATGAAGGCATGTGTGCTGTCTCTCTGGCGTCCTTTCATATGCAGCATATTAGATGCATTCATCCTACCCGCTTGGCTCAGGAGAGGCTTCGCAGTGTAAGCGCTTATCTGGTAAGCTTAAAAATCTGGGTTAGATCCGAGGTACCACATGCTGTGCCCGCCCCAGTACCAAGCGTGGTGCCGCATGCCTTTAATCCCAGTGCTGGCGAGGCTGAGACAGGAGCATCACGACGGGACCGAGCTGCATAATGAGACTGTGTACTAAATAAATATATACATAAATGAATAAATACGTCTTTCCCACTCATTGAGTTTCATTCTGTTAGCAAAATAGTCTTTATTACTGATTGATTTTGTAAAGATCTATGGAAAACGTTTGCCTTTACTTCTATAAGTAACTACAGCTAATGGGAGGGTCGGCATGTCTGACTGGGCTCTTTTTGGGCCAATCTGTACACAAAGCACAGCTCTGGGAAGTGCCATACAAGGTGACACAGACTCAGGCTGATTTGCGAATCCCTGCTGAGGTAGCAGGAGAAGTGTGGACACCTCAAGGAGAGATATAAGAAGCACAGCGTTTCCCATCATGCTGATTCTGCTGCCAGACAGCTGATTGGCGGATGGACACTGTAGCCAGAGT
This sequence comes from Ctenomys sociabilis, assembly GCA_004027165.1. Taxonomy (NCBI): domain Eukaryota; kingdom Metazoa; phylum Chordata; class Mammalia; order Rodentia; family Ctenomyidae; genus Ctenomys; species Ctenomys sociabilis. The sequence goes on from PVKA01018307.1 coordinate 12,030, forward strand.
TGGGTCTTTCTCCAAAACCTCCGATGGCCTTTCTCATTTCATCCAAAAGACCCAGAAAATGTGCAAAAATCTATAAGATGAACAGTGTTTTTAGATTATTTCTTTAACATGGAACCAAAGATGCAAATCGCTGCTAATCCTAGTAATTATACATCATGATAACTTTGCTATGATGATATTAGAATATGTAGATAAATTTGTCACTAAAACATAGTTTGGAAACAGCATAACAGTATTTGTGCCCCTCGCTCCATTTTAATGGAAGTATCTTTTAGGGTCATTTCATTGTTACCTCATTTGCAGTCATTGCAAATGAGCAATAATCAAAATGGATTCATTCGTAAATCCATATGAATTCACGAGTGAATTAATGTGGTTGTCACTTAAACTTTCATAAGAAGTTCAGTGCAATTCAATGTTAATGTTCTATTCCAATAGGGTAGTGCTTTAAACTGTATCGTAATCCCATTGTATGCGCTGTAAGAATACAGCAGTATAGATTTTCTCCAGAGAGACATGATAATCTCAGAGGAACATTTCTCAGCATAAATAGGCCGAGTAGTGACCAGGACCACACTCTCCTAATGCCTTAGCAATGGTGTGCAGGTCTCCCCACCAGGACACATGTCATCTACCAAGCAGGACAATGATGTCCAGTAGAGGAGCCCCTCTTACGTGGCCTTCCAAGTTGCCTTGGTGAATAGGAACTATGGGAATTCATATGTTTTGAGAAACTACAATAGTCCAATTGCTCAATGTTCTCAAAACTTTAATAAGTGAAAGAAAATAACAGATACAGAGATTACTACTGTTCTGAAGTAGAACTAATGTTTTTCGGCTAATAACTTGTGTGCTGGATGCTGAGGGGGCAGCAAGGCTCAGAGTCATTTACTACATGAAGAAGAGAGAGGCACTAAGATTAGTAAAAACACAGTGGTTAGTAACTTCCACTTGCAGAGGATCACCAATTTAGCAATTCGTATAGAGATTTATATGTAGAGAGTCAGAGGTGCAGAGTAGATAGTAATTCAATTTAATGGCAGGATAATATTAACTTTGCCAACTATGTGAGTGAGTGCAGTAAGCCAAGAGCTTCATTTTGGGAAGATAGCATTAGCTTTTCAGAAAAGTCTGAATTACAGAAGAGGCATCCAAAAGCTCATGCTAGAAAGAAGCCAGAGCCCTCACTGTAAGCAAGTGCCAAATGCAGATGAAAGTCTTCTGGAAAGGAAGGAAGCAGCACCCTTTGAGGGAATGGGTGTGGTGTCTTGGGCAAGGAGGGCCCCAAGGCAAAGAGCAGGACCCCAGGAGGGCCGGGGTACCAAGGCCTCACACCTTGCCTCTGAAGGATGCACTCACCTCCAAGGCTCAAGCCTCACTGGCCTGCAGCCCTGAACACACCCATATCCCACCCAGTGACCATATAGTTGGAGACTTTGAGTTTAAATTCTCCCACTCTCATTGCCTCTCTCTCTTTCTCTCTCTCTCTCTCTCTTTCTATCTCTGTCTCTCTCTATCTCTGTCTCCCTCTCTTCTCTCCCTCTGTCTCTCTCTGTTTTTGTTTGTGTTTTGAGAGTCTTATCTTGCCTCTTTGATGGTGAATGAAAGGCAGGTGCTACCTGAAGTTGGACCTTTTCTTCTCAGAAGTAATGGAAGCAAGAGGAAAGTGGTCACCACCCTGCAGGCTCCCACTGCAGGGACAGCGCTTAGGTGCATGAAGAACCAATGTCTTAATGTACAGTCATATTTCACAGAACTGAGAAAGGGTTTATAACTGAAAGTTTTCTAAAGCTTAGCAAATGTGCTACGGAGGTAGAACACTGAAAGTTGCTGTGGGATGGGGTAACTCAAGGCCTAAGTTTAACGTGGGACTAACTATATAAATATTCTATTCTCCAACTGTTCCAGGAAGAGCACCTCATGACAAGTGGGGCTGGAACAGTTGATATGATGCACAAAAACATAAGCAAAGAATTCAAGATTTACACTGATCTTGCATCCTCTGTAAATATCCTCATTCATTTTAAAGTAGCATCTAAATAAAAATTTCTGTTTATGTGAAGAAACTTGTGCATACCTTCTTCCTGAATATTTACCTCACATGGTGGATCTGATATGGCAAATGTTAAGGCTCGCACTGTGCTGCTGGTGTTGCTGTTTTTCATGTGCCGTTCATCATAGAAGCACATACATTAAACCATAAGTGGTGCACACGATGTTAGTGTTTTTCTTGAATGCAAATTTGATGTTCAGTGCCATCTTATGACTTTATAAAGCTTTATATCAATTCACTCATATTCTAGGATTGCTGGCCTTGGGGCAGCATTTTGCTTACCATTCTATAGCCTGAAATATTTGGCAGACTTTTCAACGAAGGGATGAGGCCCCATAATCTTAACATTACTAAATTAGGTGAAACTTATTTTTGTGATGGCATTTTAAATGGAAAGTTCACCTCATTCTCAAATTCTCTTTACTTCATTATATTCATTTTACATCTTTTCAAACATTTGTTTTGAATTTTTGAGAGGTCAAAAATTAAAAATATTCATTCAGTGAACTAAGTTATATAATAGTTTTATATCCTGCAGAAAAACTTTTAATTAGCTGCCCCTCTTAGTAACTGTGGAATCCTTATGATATTTTTCATTCTTTTATGAAGTAAAGTAAAATTCAATCTTAAGCTTAAAATCTTAACCTTAAATATCCATCCCCATGTGCAGCAATAGGTTATGACTGGATAGATATAAAGCTTTATGAAGTTATAACGTGACATTGAATGTTAAATTGGTACTTAAGGAGAGTATTAAAAGAAGATGAAGCACTGCTTTTCTAGTGTGTATGCTTGCATGACGAACAGCACTTGGAAAGCAGCGACAGCAGCATCAAGAATAGCACAAGTGCCCCTGTGCTGCAGCGTGGAAGCCGGCACACTATCTGTGTTCATGGCTAGGACCCAAGGTTTGGCACGGTCCTTGTCGAAGATAAACACAGTTGAGCACTACTTACGACAGTGAAGACAGACACCATTCAGTGACACTATGACAATAAGGAAAGAAAAACATAAATTAAATTCAAATTCCTTGAACAGGTGAGGTTTAATGAAAATCGAGCTATTTTGTGGGGCAAGATGACCTAGATTTGTTGATAACAGTGCTTATCTATAGGAGAAGCACATCGCCTCTCTCTCTCTCTCTCTGTCTCTCTCTCTCTGTCTCTGTCACACACACACACACACACACACACACACAAACACTTTTTATATCTTTTCTTGAGAGAGTCTTTATCTTGCCTCTTTTTTTGATGGCGAATAAAAAGTAGGAACTCCCTGAAGTTGGACCTTCTCTTCCCAGAAGTATTGAAAGTAAGAGGAAAATGGTTATCTCCCTGTAGGCTCCCACTGCAGGCATAGCTCCCAGGTACTTGAAGTATCAATATATTAATGTACAGTCTTATCTCACAGGGCAGGGATAGGATTTATAATTCAAAGTTTTCTAAAGCTCCATCTTCCCCAGGTGGTTCTGTAGTAGGAAACGCCTCCCTCCAGTCTGTTTGTTGCCCAGGTAACAGTTCCTGTTACTCTTGTCTTCTAGAAACAGCTGGTCACTATGATGCACAGTTGGTAACTATGAGGCATATTGTAAGAACCAAGTAATCTGCCTCTGTGCTTCGCTTTCTAACCCCATATGAATCTCTCTCCCTGGTCCTTTGGGCTTGACATTTTGGGAATGGTCCCAGCCTGTTGCTATAAATAAGTCTCATGCAAATCCTGAGTGTTGTTTCCATGTTTGTGCTTGTCTGTGGAGTTCAGGGCCCATCTACCTGTTACTGTGTTTGTTTGTTTTTTTACTGATTTTTTACTAATTTTATTGATAAAGAAGTAGCAATGACACAGTTTCAAAATAGGTTAGTAGAACAGTTATAATATTTAATACATTGCATATTGTTGTCTTTGCAATAGTTATTCTAAGTACAAGATGCAGACATGATAACTTGTCTAAACACTATTAGTATAAATCTTTCTTTTCATTGAACTAAGAGAAAATAGCTGCATATCTAGCCTATTATATATATACATATATATATATATATATATATATATATATATATATTCACTACAAAATGGTCTTTCATTTATATCCCACTTTTCTGTTTTGTTTGTCAGAGATGGATGTTCCATTGCCATTTAAGTATTACAGGTGCATGAATTAAGAAAAACAATCCAATGGAGTCCAGTAGTTCAAAAGAGTAGTGGGTTACCTGTGGAAATGGCTATGTCAGAAGTTGTTGACTTGAGCCTTTTACAGTTCAGCATATTAATATGGCTTTACTTTTTATATCTTGTGTTTATACTTTTCTGCTGGATGGTTAAGACCAAGTTAAAGCAAGACTTATATAAAAATATGTAAGTGTTGTATCTGACAAGGTCAATCAAATCCCCTCATGACTTACTCTGGAAACCTATATAGCAGTTTGTAAATCCTTTGTCAGTGTCAGCCATCTGGATGAGTCATGGCCATTGCTTGACCAATTTATTCTCTGTATCATTGGGCTTTCTGTGCAACAAAGAGTAAAGTTTCCTTGAGTTGTTCTTAATTTCTTTTTTTTTCTGACAAGCAAGACAAGGAGTCTGCAATTACCCTAGGGACATGGCCTTAGTTGCTACGAATTCCAATAAAGTTTGTCAGATATTTTTATATAGAGCTTTGTACACAAGAATTACTTCCTGAGAGCTGATAATTCTCAGCATTTAACCGGCTTACAGGTGGGGCTTCCACTTAGGCCATATTTTATTAATTTCACATATATTGTTGACTAATTGCTAACATTTATCTTTGTCTAAATCATATTTTTAAAAACTCAAATGATAAAAAATAAAACAGGTAAATACTATAGTCAATGTATGTTTGATGTAATAGAAATTGATTATTATTCAATGCTTTCCATCCCTTTTTCAGTGAAAGAAATTATAGTTTGTGTACAAGATCTATCTGGTCTGACTAATTTTTCCTATTAAGATGGACTTCTGAGTTATTCAGTGTAAACTTAGAAAACATATTTTGATTACTTTCATTGTGTTTGATCAAAATTTATTTTGTGATCTTCTATTTCTAGTAGATGGAATGAAATACCATTTCCAAGTATATTTATATTAAAGAAAACTAAAGTCCTTGCACATTATATATAAAACATAAATGCAATAGTCTGTAAGGGAGAAAAAAGGAAGACTGCCTGTGGAACTTGGGCCCCAAGAATGACATTGTCATGAGATTCTTGGGTCTTCTTTTTGCACGTTATGCATAGGAGGCTGACATGAAGAACCGTCAAAAACACCAAAGCAAACCAAACCAGACCAGACCAGGCCAAAACAAAACAAAAGGAAAAAAAAAACATTAATGTAGAGTCAGACAATACAAACAACCAAAGTTTTATGTCTTCAGAGATAACCAAGTTTTCTTTAGTGGTGAGTGGTTAAATGAACTATGAAAGATCTATAAAAGCCATACACAAAGGAGCAAGCTGAGTGCAGGGACCTGAATGGATCTCCAAAGGTTTGCTTCCTGTGTGTCTCTGTTTGTGGAACATTCTTGAAGTGACCTCAGTATAGAAATATTTCATAAGAATTGTGGAGGCAAGAGAAATGACAAGAATTCTCACGGTGCAGCAGGAGGTACTCATGGGTTAAGGATTACTCTGTGTGGTGTGTCTGTGGGTGTTCCACTTTTGACATGGCAGGAGACTGTGGACAGATGCTATCATTGGGGAAAACTGATTGAAAGGCACATGAAACTTTTGCATATTATTATGTATAACTGTATGTAGGTCTTTAGTTATGTAATATATAAATTTTAACTATTGTTTTGAATTTTATCTGTGCTTTCATGAGTAAAAGATTCTGCCAACTAGGAATTCATTTATAATGCATGGGATTTACAAAATGCTTCAATTCTGAAGCTCAGGGAAATCATGACACCCATTCCAAAAACTGATAGCATCGAGATATATGAAATCTCCCTTAACATCTTCTATGTGTTCAATTACTGTATTCTCACATTTTAACATTTTTGTCACCAAATTTCCACAAATAATATTAATTTGAATATTGTTACTTTCTTGGAAGTTGACAAAAGTATATTAAAATTATGTATACAAAATTTAAGTAAATTACGGCATCATAGAATGGAAATTCAAACACTGAAATGGCAGTTTCACATTATATCTAGATGTAACACACATAAAAGGCCATGATTTCTGTGATAACATTGCCTATAGGTGATGGGGAATAGTCTAAGTGATCAAACACATTTTATGTGGAGTACAGTTCTTTTTAAAAGACAAATGAAAGTATTCTTGAGGAACTTGTGTTCCTGATGAAAACGAGCAGAAAGGGTAGAAATCTAGCTCATCATTTTGACTGAAAGAAGGCATCTCAGCCTTTCTGACATTAGTGCTGTCATAATAACAGCAAGAAATCTTGCTCACTGAAATTCAGTACCAACATTAACCCCAGCAAAGATACAGCTTATGGAGAAGTAGTGACTCTTCCAGCATTACATGCTCACGAATCTACCCATAAAATGATGGCTTTTCTCTGGCAACTCACGGCATATGGCCTGATAATTTTGCATTGATCCTGATGAAATCTTGTGACAAAATGTGGATTGGACTGTCATCCTAGAAACTAAAGTAATATTGACTTCCTCAGTATAGTAATCCATGTGTGTCTTGTGGTTTTCATCATCCTTCCAGCTCACCTGATTGTAGATCCCTAAACCACAAGAAAGTAGTTAAGGGCATGGGAAATACTTTGAGTTCTGTTTCAACAGTGGTAACAGGTTTACTCTGACTCCTCTACAGTGGCTTAACATGGGGATTTTTGCAATGAATGTATAAGCTTAAAATACATAAACAATCAAGAAGGAAAAAAATGCTTAAGCCATAGAGGGCTACAACTCTACATTCATTATTAGGTGCGCAGAACCCATTAATGAGTAAGTCATAACATCTCGAGGTGCAGGCTGATTTATATTTATGCAATCTACAATGGTTTGTGTGTAACATCGACAGAAAGCATTTTAGTAATGGATCCTTATTGTCTACTCCCATGAAGAGTCATCACTAATTTTTGAAAAATAAAAACGATGCTTAGTAGCCTACATAACAGAAAGAGTGCAGGTTGATTTCAGGACAGCTGGTGGAAGAGCTGACACACTTATTTCTCAACATAGCCACTTTTAACTTGGCTCTCTCTGCCCTTGTTCACATTCTAAATAGGCTTCTACTCAGATTCATCTCCAAAAGAGACAAAACACTTACTGAGCTATTAGTGCACACAGCACTTACAACAGAGAGCCAAAGGCCAACAGCAGCCTGTTCAGCATTTCTGCCTCCACACAAATCATTACTAAATATAAGCTTCACTGGTGAGTATCGTTTTACACATTTAAAATGCATAGTCCCATTTGCAAGTGCGACTATGTTAACTTAGACCTAAGTATTAATTTATCATGTCACAAGCCTCTAGAAATTAAAACATTTCAACCATGCAATGAGCCTAATAGTATTTTTTCTTATAATTTTCATGAATTTTACTTTTGTCCATTGTTAGAATGTCAGAATTATGGATGAGAGGGAATCATATATATATGATTATATATATATATATATATATATATATATATATATATGATTTTATATATATATGATTATATATAATCAACAGTTACATTCTTTTTGCAAAATAGGAATTTTTATATTTAAAATAAGTACTTAACAGAATACAAAGAGAGTTGATAAAATTTCTTCAGAATCATTTGATATTTTGTTTCTAACAGTGACAAAATAAAGGACTAGACAAACTTTTATCTTCATATAATGCAAGTAAAAAGATAAATTGAACACATCCTTCTAGGGGTCATATATGGACACCTACACAATATGGGAGCACCTGGCTCTCCAAGTGGAAACTCAAGGAGTCACAGTGTCGCTGACCACTTGGCCCAGCATTTAGCCACTGTTTCACTGTCACTTCATAGCAAACAACTGTGCAGGAGAGAATCAAAGAAAGCAAAGAGTAACACATGCCTATCACTATGGTATCTCAGCCGTGGCAAAAGTGAGTGTGCCGGCATTTCTGGTGTGTCCCCTGGTCTGGCCACACCTGTGTCCACTGTTAGGCTGGCTAGTCTTGTGCTTCTTCTAAAGACATCTTATATTTCTAAGTTACTTGCGAAACATGCAGCCTCTAGATGCCAGCACGCCCTTTGCACTGCACCAGTAACTTTTCTCTGGAAGACAGCAATAAAATATAAAACTGGAATGAGGACTCTATTTGAATCCAGAAATAAAATTTACAGTGAGTGAGCCAGGAAGATAGCTCAGCATCATAAGCATCTTCCTAGCAAAAAATAATAATAATAAATAAATAAATGAGATGAAGACATACAAGATTAAGAAGTACTATTGCATTGTATTTTTTCCTGTCAAAATTTTGTTTCTAATTATTTTGTTTGAAATGTATTCATATCAACACACATATCATAAAATTACTACTGACACAGATTAGTGGGCTCCGAAGTTACCTGTTTAAGGCAGACCCTCAAAAAGATGGAAATGCCTGTTTTTCCAACTCAATGATAAATGCTACCCAGAAGAGAAAGTTTATACCTTGAATCACAAGTGGTGCAGCTGTTTATAGTTTCTCTTATAGTTATTATGAATCTGGACGTGGTCAATGCACAACAGAATGGGTAGATGAAAAAAAAAACAAAACAGGTAGCTGCCATTCAAAGGCTTGTGTGCCTGAACAGGTAAAGATAGAAACAACTAAAGGACATTTACATCTCTACTCAGGGTACGGAGAGATGACTCAGTGAATAAGCACTACCCTGGCAAGCGCAAGGACCTGAGTTAAATTCCCTGTTCCGCCAAATTAAATAAATAAATAAATAAATTAATTAATTAATCTCTACTCAGCAAATGCTTCACTTGGCTTCTCTTATTTAATTTGCACAAGATAAGGGTAAAGGAGCTGGGAATTCCAGCAGTAGTAAAGTGTACAGAACTTCAAAGTTGAGATTTTCTGACTCAACTCCTATTTGTACCAGGCTTCAATGATTTGTACACATTTTTTTCATTGCTTCTAACAATGAAAATGAAAAGTTGGTCGAGTGCTAAAACACCTTGAAAGTTTTAAGGGGTAGTAGAACTGTGGTTCCTCTGAGAGCATACTGTGGGCAGAACACCAGTTTGGGAGCTGACAGCAAGCACAGCTTCATGTCTGGATAACATACCTGTCCTTTGTTTTTGTATTTTTCCAATAAAGATATGTCAGAATATTTCTTTTTTGTTTTTTTTGTGGCTGGCTCAGCCTGTCCTGGAGACAGGGCTGGCTCAGCATGTGGTGCCAGGCATCAAACAGGTCCTTGTGTTTGCCTGAGCTTGCCTAAGCAGGTGCTTTCGACAGCTTGGTTATCTTGCTGGCCCCTCAAAATATTTCTTAATTCAAATATTCAATTAAAGATCCTGGTTGAGACTTCCTGAATCAAAATCTCTGGCATAAAAACTGTAGTTTCTACATTGAAGGAAAATCCGTGATTGTTGGCCTAGAACTTTAAAGTCATTAAAGCACTGCCTGGAAAAAGAGTAACAGTGATAATTGTCTACACTTCCTGGGGATAGAGAAGACAGTGTAATGGGAGACTTGTCTGTAACCTGGCCACTAAGTCACATGACCTTTGACATTGAGTTGCCCGTGAGCATGGACAAGCCATTTAAAGAGGCTGCACTTTTACACACACAGTGTTTTTTCCTTCCATCCTTAGTAGTGATAATCAGCAGGAAGTTGTGACTAAGTAGGAAGAATTTCTTCCAGGACTATATATCCCTTCTGAATAGATTTGCTGAATCACTTTAAAGCATTGAAAAGTAGATGAAAATTTCCACTCAGTTTTTTTCCCCTTGAGCAATTATACTATGATGCAATTGGTATTCAATTTCTCTCCTATTTCCTTATATCTGAAACAGCCTTTCTCTTTCTTTCTTTCCTTGCCCCCCTCCATCCCATCTGTCTGCCCTTCCCTTCACACTACTATATTTATCTCATCTTCATTCATTTATTCAGCAATGCTGAGTTCAGGATTTGATACTAATATTTGGACAAGGTATAGTGCCGAGTCTAAGGAGAAAGCTCTAAGTTCTGCAGTGCAGCCTGAAATTCATCATAAAGTATGCATGTCACTGAGAAAACTGAAATCTTAGAGGCATTGTGTGTGAAAGCAGAGATGTAGGGCATCTGCTGCCAGAAGGCCCGTCTAAGAGCTGGATGTGACTTACAGCAGGTGTGAGGAAGGCTAGATATAAAATGAAGAAAGGCAGGTAAGTGACTGCTGAAGAATGTATCAGATTGGGAATTTTATACTTAATCCTACAGACATTTGGGTAGGAGAAATAGATTATGATTAGATTTTTATCTGGGGATAATTAAGTAAAATATTTGTAATGATCTAGAATTAACAAACATGTCCTTCCAGTCCTGAGCTGATGTTGAGAAGGGAACTATGCTAAAAAAACTTCACTACCATATTGATCATCCAGTTTACATTGATATTTACCTTACATTATAAGGCAAATATCTGGCTTATTATCAATATCTTTTCAATTTAATTTTTAATTAATAAAATTTGACTGAAAAATTGATTTATCTATTTTCCCACAGTATATTAGCCTTTCATTCAACAAATGAAGACTTGTCAGTTGCTCTTTCTGGAGTACTGAGTCTGTTTTGGCATATGCTCACCCTTCAAAAGCTACAGTTATGATACCTTACGAATAGTCATGCAAATCATGGGCAATGTGGCTTTAAAAAAAAGTGTCTTTCTACTTCATCTGAATTCAGCTCTGAAAGATCAGCTGTGAAGCCCAGTGGACTGTCCTGGTGGTAGCTTGGCTGCTGTTCCAGTTGGCATAGTCCTACTCTGAACTTTACTTCACTGTGCATGTCCCTCAGACACAGCACCGTGGGGAGCGCAACACAACTCTGTGATTTGTTGCAATATTTCATAGGGAAATCTTTCACTGGAGTTTCTTAAAGGATTTTGCTAGAGTTTCATTGCTTCTCCTGTTAAGAAACACATGTGCAATTGTTCCTGAGTTCACCTGTGAAATAAACACGAATGTTTTGAATACATTCTAGTAAGATGGTTTTGAAAATACTTCACAGAATAGAAAATGAAGAAGACTGTTGATTTTCTTGCTAAATATTCACATTGCCTCTGGTGCTGTATTTCATTTTCTGTGAAGGATAATAATGATCACCAGCTTTTTCTTTGCTGGTGAATCTTCCTTTTACATTTTTTTGAGTATTCAGTTCACTTTTATAGCTAATTTTGCATAATGGCATTAACAACTACAGTTTTGAAACTGAATCAATTTGTAAGTAATTGCTAAAACTCTCAATTCTCCTTTAGGCTAATAAAAGAAATTTTACTGTGACATAAAGTTATTTAATAAACTAATAAACACAGGAAACAGCAATGGGTAAGAATCTTAATTCTTGAAAACTCTTTGTTGCATACATTTATTTTACATAATTATCATTTTGTGTAGCTAATACTGTCTTGAAGATGTTTATCTTTTCACCATAGGGATCTTATCACTCTCTTACTAGGATGTGTTTTCTTCCTGTGGCAGTCAATTAAAGGAAGATTCATGAAAAAATACATGCAGAAACACTATAGAATGGTTCTTCACTCTACTTACATTTTAAGGTCATTTCAAAGTACTCTTGCAACTCACTCCCATGTTGACAGTGGCAGCTGATGAGAAATATTACATATTTTGATTGGTATATGTATTTTTATAGAAGAAAGCATATAGAAAAGCAAATCTTCCCAAAATCTATACAGGAGGCTATAAAATAAAACTTTTAGAGGACAGATTGCATTGTTCCTTGACTGACAGGAAACAATGAAGAAGGATGGAAACCTGCATTAGCTTTGTGTGACCATTAGCTTCTTCTGACCTTCATTTCTTTGTGAAGTATTCTTAAACAATTATTGATTTATTTACCTATTTCAACAAATCAACAATAAAAACAAGTTATTTCTTTAAGCATTTTTTAGTTTTTGTTTAGTATACCAGAAAATATAAAGACTTTTAAATTATATGTTTTTATTATAGTGTAGCTGTTAATTCGTGTGGATTCCACATACCGAGGGATCTTTGTGTTTACCGTCTTACCTAGTTTTCTCTCATGGCTAAGACATAATACCTGGAGCCCAAAGTTAAACAAGAAAAGGTTGATTCAGCTCAGTTTCCAGAGGTTTCAGTCCATGACCCACACTGGAGAACAGTTCATGGTGGGAAAGCTGTGGCAAAGAGAGGCAAGTCTCCTTCCCTCCATTACACTGTATGCAGGCTACCTGCCCTAGGGCGGCACGCGCTAATGCCTGTGGTCCCAGCACGGGATCATGGAGCGTTCACAAACTCTAGATCCAGTCGACTCTGGAAACCCCACTTCCCACGGCTGCGTCAGACTTTGGGGAAACTTCTCGACACAAATCATAAGACCCTCTTAATTAGCGATTACCTCAATAATTTATCACAGATTTAAAAATCAGTGAACTACATTATTATTACACCAAGTTATTTGAGACAGTTTTATTGTAGGAAAGCAGTTTTCCTCTGTTGGACAAGTGCTTCCATAATCCCACTAATGCTCAGGGCATAGTGGCACACGCCTTGAATCCCAGCACTCTGCCAGGTGGAAGGTTATCAAGCTTGAACCAGTCTGAGCTACTCAGAGACTTGATAATCTATTTTGAAATCATAAAGGACGGAGGAAACAAGAGAAGTAGCTCAGGGTGAAAATAGTAGGTTAAATCCATAGTTCCGGTAGAGAAAAAGAAAAAGAAAAAAAAAAAAAAAACCTTTCAATAAGCCATGTGATTTTGCAATTGAATCATCAAATGTTTTCGCTATGTATATTTGTTTTCTGCCTATAATGAATAGTATATTGACCAACTGTGCAAATATCCTCTATTATTGTCAGTCTTGAATAAAGATAGTCAGTTTCTTATTTTAAAAAATAACCTACATTCCTATTAGTTCCTGACATCTCATCCTAATGAATATCAATGATTTACTTGGGGAAGCAAAACAGATATCTCAAACCACATCATTCCACCATGCACTCGGTTATGCTGAACACAGCACTCTTATAAGTATACAGTAATTACCATGTGCTTACTCTGAGTACTATAATCCTTATCAATTTTGTTCAAGCATAACACATTGCAATGTCTTTGTATTTATGACTGCTGTTTTATGAACATAATTTGGAGACATATAATGTATTTTGCAGGTTGCTTCATGCAAAAATCGTCCTCAGTAAAAGGCATTTATTTGACTCTGCATTTTGCTATATCATGAAATCCACAAAATATCAAATTACAGATGGTTTAATATCATCCGTTACAGTCTGTATATCCCAGCATCCTCATGGTGGTAAGGGTTAGAAATGAGTCATCCACAGACTATCGTATCTGTTTCCTTGAACTTCAAATATAGCTTTAAACAATTGAGAAATTCTTTTTAAGAGAACAACGGACACAACCATATGCTTATCTCAAGACATTTCTATGGAGAGAGACTAACTAGCAAGACAAAATAAATTATATTGTTAACTCATGAATAAATGTATGTCCATTTAATTAGATGAGGAAGCAGTTTGGCTAACAGGATGCTCTGTCTATCTATCTATTTATCTATCATCTATCTATCTATCTATCAATCTATCTATCTATCATCTATCTATGTATCTATCTATCTCTGCTCTCAATCTGTCTGTTTCTCTGTGTGTCTTTTTCTGTGTCTCTCTGTCTCTCTCTCTCTCTGTCTCTCTCTCTCTTGCTATGTGAGACAGAAAGTTAAAGAGCATTTCAAATGGCATATATCTGAACAATGTTTTACTTCTTTAAACTTATATAAACTTTTACATAGAAAATTTCTAATCAGACAGTGCACTCTACCATTCAAGAGAAAAACCTTCGGTCTCATCTCTGGAAATGTCTATTCTTTTACCTAATTTGCAGAACAAAAGTTTCAGGCTTTTCCAAGTTTGTGTGTGTGTGAGTGTGTGTGTGTGTATTGATTAACTTCTTTGGTACTAAGTGATTCCTACACACATGCCAGAAATGGGAATATATGAAACCATTTGGAGTTCAAAATGAATCCAAAAATTTTCCAAAATCGTGTCTTTTTTCATTTATTTTGACATTAATCCTCATTTCCAAGTAAATCAAATGTATGCATATCTATATTTATGCTTTTCCTATTGAAAATATTACTTGGCAAAGGTTATTTGAACCACACCATCTTTCTGAGTACTCTTCTGTGGATTTCCAATTTTTTTTTGAATCAAAATATTATTATTCCCATGGATACATGAAACTTGAAATAAGAAAAACTTTTATGAGTGTACTACCTATAAGATATACTTGTCTAATGGAAGGCACTACTGTGACAACCTTGATTAAACATAATATCCAGTTTAGAAAGTTACATTTAGATTTAAATGTACTTACCACAGATAAGTATGAAAATTAACACACTATTTCAGATTAAATGACTAATTCTCCCAATTCTAGGCTTGCTAATTTCATTCCCAATGTTTATGTCTTCCAAAGTGAAAATAATATCAATTATTACATTAAGTTTTTGAATTTATTATAAAATAATTTAATTCTGTTTTCAAATATATTAAGAATATGTTGTCAATATTTACATACTAATCATTTCTAAACATGCTTAGCAATTAGTATGTTTATTGTAAATGTGATTATAAATTACAAGTAAATACTTTGTTATGAGGGAGCCCATATAGATTAATACAATGGTCTTACCACTATTTTTAGCTTAGCTGTAGAGAACTTCTTCCTAGCTCTAGATACTTACCTCTCTTTCTCCATTTAGTTCAAAAATATATACAGACGTGATAATTTTTTCTACCCATTTCGTATGTGTAGAAATTTTTCCAGTTCTTTTATATAGTGTTTTTCAAAGATTTGGGAATATATGTTCAACATATATTCTTTGAACATCAAAGATAGAAGTCATCCCTACCTCTCAGTTTTGTTGGTCTATAGGAATCTGACACCAGTGAGTACCTCTTTTACTAAATTATTAAAAGATCTCTTGCTACCCAAAACTTAATAGGCAAATAGGCAAAATAGGTGTACTACACAAAAATTTAAGCAGCTGAGCATTTGCAATGTATTAATTCATCGACTCTGTATGGTTAAGGTATCTTGAAACTGTCTGATTGACATTTGTATTTTAATAAAATAAAAATAAATGGAAAAAAAAAAGAAAAGAAATCTATGCACACAGAGGGTACCAGCTCCATACAGACCCACTGGTGAATCCTATAAAGTGTTGAGAAAACAAATTGCATTAGTTCTTTGAAATCTTTCACAAAATAGAAGTAAATAAAATATAGTGGAAGTCATGCTACAAAGCCTGATTTTCTGTATTACTAAATCTTGAAAAGGATATTTTAGGGTTTTTTTTTTGTTTGTTTTTTTTGTACAGGGTCTCACTATGCAGCCCAGATTCATAGTGCTCCTCCTGCTTTCTGTCTCCCTAGTGCTGGGATTACAGGTGCGCACCACCACCCCATGGCTTGACAAGGTTATTTTAGAAGAGAAGACTGCAGATCCACATTTCTCTTGAAAAATAATATAACAAGTGCAATAAAATGTTCATAACCCATAACAAACATGTCATCATTAAGCAAACAGAATTAATTGTGTTCAAAACTTTAAAATCAGTTAATAG
This sequence comes from Ctenomys sociabilis, assembly GCA_004027165.1. Classification (NCBI taxonomy): domain Eukaryota; kingdom Metazoa; phylum Chordata; class Mammalia; order Rodentia; family Ctenomyidae; genus Ctenomys; species Ctenomys sociabilis. The sequence continues at coordinate 27,867 of PVKA01018307.1, forward strand.
AATTTATTATATCAGTAGTCTAAAGTAATCATGTGGTCATAATCAGTATATGCGGAAAAGGCTTTTGACAAATACAACATCTATTCCAGGAAAAAAGTTCAGTAAACTAGAAAGAGAACAGTGACTACTCATATATGAAAAGTTCTACAGACTGCCTGCACTTCAATATGAAAGATGAGATTTTCTTCTAAAATCTCTTATCATTAAGAACAAAGCAGATGGGACCCCTTTGCCAAAATTGTACCAGAAATCTTAGCTAATGCAAGTATAAAGGGAAACAAAAAGTGTATCCATCCAAAAGGAAGAATTAAAACCATCTTAATTCATAGATAGCACTTGGGTAGGAAATCTGGAGCATGAACAGGGTACTTCTGGAAGTAAGACGTGATGCTTGCCAGCAAACCTACAGAGGGGGACAGACTACAGCCACCAACTTTTCCACATACGAGCAATAAATTAGGGATGCTTAAAATTTAAAACACTTTACTGTTCAGAGAGGAACCTGTCAATGAAACACTTAGAAATAAATATGATAAGTATGCAATATGTATAGGAGGAAAAGTATATACCTGATTACTTTATCTTATTTTTATTTAAGATTATGTTATTTTTCAATTCTTTTCATTGGAGATTCAATTCAAGTCCTTTTATTTAGAAACACAGGCTGCTCAAATTAATGGAGATATATCCTGTTTTGTGGTCAGCACTGCTCAGTGTTGTCAAGGCATCAGTGTCTCCCAATTCAATCTCGAGCTTCTGCACAATTCCAATACACCCCGAGGAAGTTATTTGGTTGACACTGACACACGCTTTTATTTTATTTTATTTTTTATTTTTTTAACTTTTTTTTATTTTATTGAAATACAAATGTCAATCAGACAGTTTCAAGACACCTTAACCATACAGATTCAATAAATTAATACACTGCAAACTGTTTTCATAATGTTTTGGTATTGCACAAGGTGCATACATGATATTATATTTATAGATATTATTTTAGCAGATATCTCTTATCAGTGAATTAAGAGTGTAGCTGCTTACTTATCTTATTTTTTTATACCTGAATTATATCTAAAATTCAATAATTATTTTCCTAGTGGATGACCGTAGTACTAGAAGCCGACATAATATCCTGTCCAACCACCATTAGTGCAGATCTTGCCTCTCATAGAATTATGTAGAAGCACAGTGTTATCTATCCCAACTGTACTGTCTATACATACACATCATGATAGGAGAACCTGTACTGCAACATCATGAAACTCAGGTGAGCTCCAAATTTTCTGAACAAGGAGATTATGGAGACACAGAGGAAAGAGATTGAAATTCTAAAGTGTTCCTGGGGAGAGTCAAATGAAGAGAAAACTTTCTCTCAAGCTCTCACAGAGAGCAAACTGGTCAAGCATTGGCCGTGACTCATCCACATGGATGACACAGACAAAGGAACTACAGAATAATATACAGGTCTACAAGATAAACCCTGAGAGGACTTCAATGACCACTTAGGAAACATAAAGTTCATGTGTTGGTATATAAGTCTTGATCTACCTAGGTCTTAACCATCCAGCAGAAAAGTATAAAAATGAAGTATACATCGCGGCGCCATAATATTAAGCTGAGCTGTAAATGGCTATGGTCGACAATTTCTTTGAATAACTCACTATGGTTGTAGAATGCTGGACTGTGTTGGATTGTGGTGTTGAGTTCAAGCACCTAAGTTAATTGAATGTCAGTGGAGTGCCCACTTTTGACAGGTGTAGACAAAGGAAGGGGTGTAGAATGACTCATGCTTTTAAATCTCCTAATGAGGGACAGAAAAAAGAGACTATTCAACAGCATTCTGAAGAGGGAAAATAAAGTTGAAGTAGTAATTCTACCCAACAGAAATTTAAAATAATTAAATCTATGAGCTTGGTGAGCAAATGGACACATAGATCAATGAGAAAGATAGGAGGCCTAAGATAGGTCTCCTAAGATAGGTAGTCTTATAATCAATCAGCTGATGTTCCCCCCCTACAAAAAAGTAAAGGTAAAAATGATACCAGGTAAAACCTTCTTTTCAACAAATAGAACCTGGATAGCCATCAGAGAGGAGAGTGTGGATAACTTTACCCTTGACAAGGACTTGCTAGGCATGACACAAGAACATCATCCATGAAAAGTAAATTTGACAAGGTGAATTTCAGTAGTACTAATAAATTCTGCTTTGTAAAAGAAATTGTCAGGAGTTTGATCCAGACTTAGAGGAAAAATTCTTACAAAAACTATCATTATCCAAAAATCATTAAAAATTCTTAAAGCTCAACAATAACAAAACAAGAAATTGTTTTTGAAGAATAATCAAAGTTCTCTGGGGATATCTTAAAAAGATGTGGCTTTTACATACAAAAAGAGGCTTCCCGTTGTGCTCTTGAGAGAACAGAAAGGAAAGCCATAAAGCATCTGCTGCAACATTCCAATGCTTCCAAACTCTGGAGAGACTACAGCCACAGGGCCTCTGACTCATTGCTGGTGGAGACAAACAATGATACAGAAACTGTGAAAGGCAGCTGCATGGTATTTTATAAAATCAAATCTACTTTTATTTTTAAGGAAGCAACACATTCCTTAGCATCCATGCAAAGGAGTTACACAGCTTATTTCATTCAAATATCAGCATATGAGTGTTTATAGAGGCTTTACACATAATTGGCAAACCTTGGAAATTACCAAGGAGTACCCTTATGGGTGACTGGATGCTATTATACACTGTTGTCCATCCAGACAAGGAGATGTTATCCAGTGCTAAAAGGAAAAAAAAAAAAAAAAAAAGACTGGTGTGCTATGAAACAGTACTGAAAAATATAAAATGAACATTATGTGAAAAATAAAATAAAAAATGATGCATTTTTATATGCTAACTGTATCATATGATGTGAACTATAGTTCACATTATAAGCATCAATGTGTTCTAAGTATCTGGTAAAAGAGAGGGATAAATATATAAAACACAGAGGACTTTGTGCTCAGTGAAGCATTCCATATGTTACATAAATGTGATGTACACCATTGTATGTTCATCAAAACAGATTGGATGTACAATACCAAGTATGAAAAATAATGTAAACTTTAGCATTTGAATGATAAAAAGATAATTGACAAAATTCTGATTTTAATCATTCTTCATCATTATTGTGGATAATGTGCAAAATACGCTATTGATTTTTTTTTTCTGTACCGGGGATTGAAGTCAGGACTCTGTGCTTTTCAGGCAAGTGCTTATTTTACTGAGCTATCTCCCGAGTCCCACACTCTTGAATTTTTAAAGTGACACAGTTATTTCATTTCAAAATAGCTAATTTTTAGTTCTGAATTGGATTATAGATTAGAGGAGTTCAGTAGAATAATGGGACACATGCTGATGGTTTCACTAAGGAATTAGAGCACAGATATGGCTCTGTGTATTAAAAAGTGTTATACCCTGTAGGAAGCACATTGTTAGTTCCAGGAAAGACTGCCAGTATTATGATCACTGCAGTGTTGTGCAGTATGAATCAATGATTATGTAACAAATTTTCTGGGGAAAAGAAGGTGAAGATTTTGAAAGGAGCAGTTTATCTTGGATTGTGTGGATGGACCCTAAGTGGGAAATTTCCATCTTCCTATGGTAATTACTTCAAATTTTAAATGAAGATAATGGTAATAGGTGAGTGCATCAGTTTCCTGGAGTTTTCCCAATCACAGAATGAGTGCCTCAGGCCAGCCAAAATTAATTCCTGTCTCTGGAACCTGGGAAATCTGGAGCCACCATCAAGACTTTGGTCATCGAGGACTATAGTAAAGGTGTTTTTACCTGGACATGCTTGGGTTTCCCTGGATTGCAGATAACTCAGCCAAACTCTGTCTCTGTAGGGCTAGGGGTAGGTTGCTTTTGTATCAACACTGGTGGCCAGGGTTGCAGCCACCATACGGGCCTCAGTTCAGCTTTGTCACATCTTCAAAGTTACTATTTCCAACTAAGTTTGCATCCATAGTTACCAGAGGTTAAGACCTGAAGGTAACATTTGGGAAAACACAATTCAATCTGCAATAATGCATTTTACCTTTTGAGCAAGTTTAAAATTCAGAAGTATATCTGCTTTGCTATGCTTTCAGTTTTATGAAAATTATAAATCCATAATTTTATATGAGACAGACCAGCTATATACTAAAGGAAGACAACAAAACAGTTTTTGGAAAATACCTTTTTCATAAAAGAGATTTTGAGATGAACTTATTACACGCATTTGTTTGATAAAATAGGATACTATGCCTCAATTATCTTCTGAATACTGCTGTAACCAGAGTGTTCCTAAATACCCCAGCCTTGTTATACTCTAACAGGAGAAAAGAAATTGTGCTGTAGGTGTTCTTTGCTTTTCAATTACTCAGTCCATTTAAATGTGGTGTCCAATTTTTAGGTACTCTGTGGTTTTCTGAGATGGCTCCCACAAGTTTTAGGTTTTGAAAATAGGTTTTAAAGATGAAAAAATTTATGGCAGAAAATTATGATTTCTGCAGTAATAACATGATCCATATATCTGCATCTTGTCAAATGTTGCCATCAGACATGAAAGACCATTTTGTATTGTAAGTTAATATGTGAATTTGGTTGTTTTAATGCATCTAGATAAAAAGAAAATGGTGAGTACGGAAAAATGCATAGGTTAACTTTTTACTTGATATATCACAAATAATTGCAAGCACCAAAAAAGAAACTAATTCAATATACTTACAGTACAAAAAAAGAAAATCAATTATGTATTTCAATATAAACCTCATGTTTGTCACTGTAAAAGCAAATAAAAATGTAGAACGCTTGGTGCACATTTTAAAGGAACACATTTTTACATTAATTTTGTTCAGAACAGATCAATAAAAATGGTATAAGTGAAACTGCAGGCAAGTTTCAGGTTTTTAAAATTTAAAACAATGTCCAAACCTTTTAGCTCATATGCCAAAGTATGAAAACATTTCTCCAAAAACATTGTTAGTAGTTTTCACACATAGGACATTTGTAGAGAAGTTTTAAAATCTTCTGGAAATAGAAATAAATGTTGAGCAAATATCTTGTGCTGTTTGCTAAACAAATCTTGATGCTGGTAGAATCTCGAATGCAGAAGTACACAAAAAGAGAAACTCAGGAAAAATTTAAAAATATATTGAAAGAAGTGCAAAAATATATCTCAAGTTGGGCCTTGATAAATAAAAACCACTTAAGGAAACTTCCTTAGTCTGTGACATAATTCCAAGTGAATATTTGCAATACTTTGATGAGCTATTCACTGGGGGTCTGGCATTTCTGGATGCTGCGTAAAGCAGCTGAGATATTAACAGCAATAGGCAGAAGTGGCCCAACTGTTAAGTGGAATTTATATTTTGTAAAACAAAAGCAAAATGAAAACTATTAATGTCACTTTAACAACTAGGAAAATATGAAGTCTTTAATGTAACTGATTGTTGTTAAATGTAACAGGATGCACATAAATTTGTGCAACAAAATTTCCTCATAAGTGTTTGTTACTATCATTTTATTTAAAATGCATAAAACTGTGGAACTACTATCAAATCAGAATGTGGAACATTTTCAACAGGGACAGAAGATCAGACAAATATTTGCTAAGTAAATTTACTCCCCATCATTCTTAGAAATTGCTTGTTAACATCTGTCAGTTTAAAGTCGATTCACCTCACCTAGGTTTACCTGGAAGAGAACTGATATCATATTGACAGTTGTACAGCCAAGTCTTCAATTTTGACTTTTAAAAGAAAATATTTGGTATTATTTGCAGAGTAAAACACAAAGTTGGATTTGTACATCATTTCACGTGCCTATTAAGCACTATCATAATTCAATTTCTTCCTTAATTGGGAGACTATGATCACCATGTTCTCTCCATGTTTGTTTGTATGATTTACCAATGAATTATAAAATTGTTTATGTACACATATTTCAGTTATATATAGTGACACATATTCACACAAATCTATCTATATTCTATATATATATTCAAATCTGAGTGCATAAATATAAATATAATTTTTTGGTTTTTTAGGTTTTATTTTAGATGTGTGTGTGTGTGTGCAGGTCTCACTACACAGCTCAGACTCAGAGGGATCCTCCTGATTTCTGCCTCCCTAGCACGGGGATTACACGTGTGTGCCACCACTCCTGGACTCCTTCGCTGGCTCCGCGCACCTGGAGGCTGCGCCAGCGCAGCATGCAGTGCCCAGGATTGAACCCTGGCCCCTGCTCTTACCTAAGCAAGAGCTTAGTCTGCTGAGCCATATCGCTGTCCCCTATAAATATAATTTTCTTGTAGTTTTTATTATGTATTTTATGTATTAGGGATGTCTTCTAAGAACCCAAATGTATAATTAAATTTTTTCACTCTACTTATTTTTTATTTTAATTTCACTGGGTTATATGAAAACCAAAAATAAATTTATGAAGCTGATACTTTCTCCTATTTTTCCCCATGCATTTTATAGTCTTAGCGATCAGATTTACATATGTGTTTTACCTGAGGTTTTGTTTCTGTACTTGCAATGAGATAGGCATTGAACGTCATTTATCCTCATAGGTATGTGCAGAAGATTTGGAACTACATTCTAAAAGGACTATTCTCTTCTCATTAAGTTATATTGATCTTTCTAGATATTCAGTTAAATTATACATATATTATATACATATATAATTCCTATATATATATTTCTGATGCCAATATAATATCTTAATTATTGTATTTTACAGTAAAACTTGAACAATATGGATATTCCAACATTTTTTTTCAAAATATCTTAAGTATAATAGTCTTTAGCATTTTCAAATAGATTATAAAATAGCTTGCCAATAAACACAAATTGGGCAGGGATTTTGTTTGCAATAAACAATCTGAAAATACATTTGGCAATAAGTAGTAACACCATTGAGCCATTTTATCCATTAAATTTTGCTAAGCAATCTTTTATTTATTTTAAAGATGTTATGTGGTGCTTTAAAACGTAATTATAATACAATGTGAGTCATATTAGACAGCATTTCATTATTGACACCAAGTCTGTAGGATAGCCCAAGCTAGTACGGCTTTCGTCTACTGCACACGCCCTGCTTTCCTCGTTTTTATCCATGTTACAGTCTTACGCTACCATGGTACATTTGGCAAAGTCAAGATTTGTGCATTGCTCTTGTGTAATCTCTAGTGTTCAGATGAACTTTTCAGTTTTTCTGTCAACTGTTGTCTTGTTTCTCGATCCTTTTGCAAGTGGAGACTGTGGTTTTTGTAGAAGACTGCCCTGGAGGTGCCGTCCACAGTCCTGATGTCCTTTTGGAGGAAAGGGTACATTCACATGGCTTCCTCCGTGAGTTATGTCTTTTGTATTTCCTCACCACATCTGCAAGTTCATGGTTTTCTCCATGGAGTTTGGTTCCATCTACTGAGTGCTTAGTAAGTACACACAGTCTTTGAGGCTCCCTGTCTTTACTTTAGAACCTGTCAGGCGATAGAGGTTGGGATGTATATGTGGCTCTATTTATCAATATGTATGTACGTATGTATGATCAATCATCTATTTATCTATCTATATTCTTTTTTTGTATATTTTAGGGAAAGGTCTACAGGGGGTTCAGAGTCTCACTCCATAGATTGGACTCATAGGGATCCACCTGTTTACAGCCTCCGAAGTGCTGGGATTACAAGCATATGCCACCACGCCCAGTCTCAATTGCCATCTCAGTGCCCCCTCAGGGTGGGCAGCACAGCAGGCCCGGGGATCAAACCCCCAGCCCTTTTGCCTGCTTTCAGGCATTTTAATTTGCTGAGCTATTTGGCTGCCTCTATCTATCTATATTCTATACATCATCTGTAATCCTGTAATTGGCCATATCGTTATGAAAATAACTAAGCGGCTCATCTTAAGGTCTCTGATAGCAAGTCAGATTTGTACTGTAGTGTTCATTTCTTACTTTAAAATTCTTTCTTCAAGTATGAGAAATATGGTTTTCCCAGGTCACCATGTGTGTACATACTTGTTCAGCTTTAGTATGCATGGATAGCAGTTCCTGAATTCCTCTAGGTTCGGCACCATGAGCCCAAGATCTCCTGAATTCTGGGCAAGGGCTATACCCCTGACCTGTTTTCTCATCCCTTCAGAATTCTAAGGAGAATCCCATGTAAAGAGAGGGTTCAGTGGGTCTATGTGGTTTTCTTGCAGTTTATTTTGCATTTAGTATTCTCTTCCTATAAAGAAGAATGGTCTAAAGTTTTGCTCAAATATTTTCCCATTTATTTCAATGCTGTAATGTCCTATTTATTTATTTCTATTTTAAAGAGACAAAAAAACAATAAAAACAATGCAGAATCTCAAAATAAGATCATAGGAAATTGAAAATGGTTATTATATTGCATATTATTATCCTCTAAATAGTTGTTCTGATTACCAGATATGGGCATGCAAAATTAATCAAGCAACATAAGCACTAACTGTTCCTTTCAATGAATTAGTAGAAATTATTGGCACAATTATCTTAGCTATCTTGTGTATATATACAGATACTATTTCCTTCTGTCTGTTTCTCTTTTCTTCATTGCAGTTATTCCTTCCCTTTGAGTGGTTTCTTTCTTTCACAATATCTATTGTCTCCATTAAGGAGACAATATAATGTCTACGCATGTGAGTCTGATTTATTTCAATTATGGGTATGGTCTCTAGTTGTATCCATTTGCCTATAAAAGCTTCAAGTTTACCTTTCTTTATGGCTGAGTAGTATGTAATTGTATAAAAATATTACATATTATTTATTCATTCCTTGGTTGATGGACATTTGGGTCGTTTCCAGCCAACATCATTTCTCATGTGAGAAACACAAACTAAAATCATAATGGGGGGTCCAGGGAGATAACTCAATAGAATAACTACTTCCCTGGCAAGCACAGGGTCCTGAGTTCAATCCCCAGTACCTCAAAAACTAAAATAAAATTGCACTGGGATTCCATCTTATCCCATAAAGAATGGTTATCATAAAAAAGTCAACCAATAAGAAATGCTGGTGGGGCTGTGTGGACCAAGGAATTCTGCTTTGTTGGTGAGAGTATAGACCGGCACAAGCACTATAGAAATCAGGGTGGCCCCTTAGACTTAGATATTCTCTTGCTCAGTATTTTCCCAGAAAAAAGTGAACACATCATACCATAGCTATATCTATCTGTCTGTCTATCTATCTATCTATCTATCTATCTATCTATCTATCTATCTATCTATCTATCTACCTACCTATCTATCCTGTTTATGGCAGCACAATTTGTAACAGCTATTTACTTATTTTCAACTTTTACATTTTATTGTTACATGACTGCAGTAGATGCAGCTTGCAATCATCTTGGAGAGTTGGTATTGTGCATGGCCCAAATTGCAAACACATACGTGTAAGACCTCAGTGAAGGTCAATGCAATGGCGTACTTAGAAGAGCAGTTAAATCCAAATATAATAACCTGCATTTCTCCCTGATGTCCCCTCTGCTTTCCTCTTGACATTCATAAATGCTTCCTTATTGTGATTCACCTATTTTTGGGGTTGTCAGTACACAAAATCAAAATTCACCACCTCAGTACCATATGTATTTTCTTTCCTGTCAAATTTTCCCTTTGCATTTTATTTGTATTCATCCATTTTCTTTTCCCATAACATCTGCACATAAATTGTTTTTTTCTCACATCTCTGGTTATTCTTCTTTGCAGAACACCAGTGAGAATTTCACTCCCCCTCTTCTTTTGCTGATAAGGTGTTTGAACTCAGGACCTTTTGTACTGAGTTATTTCAAGGGCACTAATAAAGTGATCTTCATCAATTTATTTATTTTTTAATTTTTTCAGTTAGTTAGTTAGTTACTTAGTTTATGGTCTACAGGATCTCACTATGTAGCTCGGACTCCTAGTGATCCTCCTGTGCTCAGCATCTCAAGCGCTGGGGTTACAGGTTTGCGCCACCACGCCCAGTCTCAGTCACCATCTCAGCACCCCTCCCCCCCAGGTGCAGGGCAGGAACAGCAGGCTGGGGATCAAACCCCGGCTGCTACACTCTGCCTAAGCAGGTGCTTTACTTCGCTGAGCTATCTGGCCCATTCATCTTCATTGTTTTAGACCTTCTCTCCATCACTAAGTTACTTGACTCTATGTCTTTGTATACTCTGTCTCCTGCAGCAACAGATATGTTTTTTGTTGTTGCTTGAAAAATCCTTAGGATTTTGTAGTGTTAGCATTTTGTCTGAAAATAGAGCTGTACTTTTTAATTGCACTACATCCTTTTCTTTCTTTTCCTGTTCTTGAATTATTACATTGACTAGGACATCTGAAGCAGTTTCAATAAAAGGATTAGGGAAAGAAATCATTACTTTGATCTCAATCTTAAGGAAAAATGCTCAATATTTTGTCACTAAATATAATGCTAGCTTTAACACTTTCACAACTACTCTTTATCAGTTTAAAGAAATTCCATTGTATTCCTATTTTGAGAATAGACTTTTATAAGAAACATTAAAGTTTGAAAATTTCTTTAAAGATGATCTTATCTTGCAAGGTTGTTTTGTGTGGAAGTTTCATATTTAATATACACTTGTTCCTCTGGTATCAGATCTTATTTTCTAAATGCAAAGCTTCTTTGGAAATGATTTCTGAACAAATAACTTAGTACAGTACTAGAGAAGAAAATGTAAAATAAATACAGGAAATTTTTGTTGTGGCATAAAACAAAGAAGTTTTCTAAAGTACACAACTTTAGCTTTCACGGACACAGATGGACTTTAAGAGGTTCTAAGAAGCTAACATGAAAGAATAAGGACCTGCAAGATATACAAAGTGCACCAAATTATATGAGATATGTTCAGTTCTTAAGGCAATACTTGTAATGAAAATTGTCTAGGACAAAACTCATTCACCTAACACCTAACGAAAGTAAAACAGACAAACACCAAGGTCAAGTATTTCTTATATCTTTCTTATAAAAAACTTATGCCAACACAATCAAATAGCTGAAGAAGAGAAAATGCATCACACACATGGGTCACAGATGAATCATGAAAAACAATATTTGAATCTCATGATTCTGCAAGAAATCATTGGTAACATTAAAATGAGTAAATCAAAAATATGTAATAATCTATACTCTTACAAAGTACTTTGTGAATAAGCAAAACCAAAAATGGAATATAGCCAGAACACATTTCATTCTCATGAGTTTACTGAGGAATGGAGGAAAAGAAAGCTGTGTGGTGTACTAATTATTGTACTCATATCATTTCAAATCTTAGAGTGTAAATACTAAGTTGGCTATCGCAACTTTTCTCTTCCACAGATACAGTAAGGCTTAATGAAATTAGAAGGTAAAAGCATCTATAAACGGATTCAAGAAATATATTAACAATTTTAATTTGTATGCCTTATTTGAATACTGATTTATACAAATAATAAAAGTAATAGATGTGCAAGAAAATCATGGATATTTGAACATTAATGAGATAACTTATGTCAGTGAACTTATATTTAATTTTGATGTGATATTATGACTGCAACTGTAAAAAAAATGCCTTTTAGGGAGTTGCTATGAATAGATAACAGAATTATTGGTTCATTATAGTATCTCATTCTTTGTTATATAATTTATAATTAACTGACATACATGTTTATGTATGATGTATGTGTGTACATAAATACATGGACACAGTCACACGTTTTAACAAAAGGTGAACCGAGTTGAAACACCTAGAAGTGCTTTTTTCTCTATTTTTATTGAGTGGAGTCTCAAGGAGATAAAAAACAAATAGGAAGTCTGTATTACTGTCATGACAATCGAATCTCTGGGAAAGCACATGAAAAACACTTGGCTGATAATATTGTAACATAATTCACTGTGGTGGTTTGGTCCCATGGCATCTGGGATTAGCAATCACACTTTACATCTCTCCACACTAAGCCATTCACTGCTGCATCACTAAGTAGAGTGAATTAAATTCATAATTCCAGTGCACTGCAATGCAGTGTTATAACATTCCTGGATTTTTTTCTGTGGATTGGATGGTATGCTTTTAGTATAGTGTTTCCTTAGTAGTTTTTAATGCTGTGGAAACATTTTAGAGGAGCTCAAATAATAAAAACAAGAAACACTAAATTATTGATGCCAGTATGACCCAGTCCCCCCACAAATGCAAGCTAAATAAATGATTTACTTTAAAGAGAGATTGGAAACCACATACAAATGTATTCAAGGGACAAAGAACCACAGCAGAGCATAATAAAAAATATGCAGAGAATTGATGAAGAGGCAAATGTGGAAATACCAATAGGTAGTGACTCTCCTGAGATTAGTATAGGACAGATATGAACTCCTATGTGATGTAAAACTTTGTCCCCCAAAGCAAACCCATATTCATAAATAATGCCAGCCAAATTCGTTTTTCTATACCACACAAGTATGCCCATATTGTCCTGGTGCTTTTTATTGGTTTATGATACCAGGCAATATGTCCTCATCAGAGGTCGAAATCAAAGATAAAGAAAAAAGGAATGTCAATACAACTTGCTAAGGCTAATTCCAAAGTCTAGTTGCCCTGTAGATCTGAATGAAGGTCATCCTTCCTGCCCTGTGTCATGTGGTTTATGAGGTCTCTGCCACAATGAAGGGTCCCCAGCTGTAGAGTGGTGCAAAATATGTAGCGGCTTTGTGTCACCAGCTTCTATAAAGCTTTTAGTAAATCAGCAGAGGTATAAAATATTATATTTTCTTGCCCAAATACACACTAGATTTTGCTCATCAATCTTTTTATTCAACTGACAGTACAAACAGAATTTTGCAAAATTGTATTCCACAATGGAGTTCTTAAAAAAAGAAAAAAAAGAATGAAGCTGTCTTAAGTAACCAAAATCCTGAAAACTACAGGCTTCCTTGCAGAACACGAATGTGATGAATATTATTGTGATGTGAAGACACAACTTAAACTTATCTTTAGTCTGATTCAGTTTTTGGTAATGTTAAGTTTATGGTTCCCTGGGCGCTTATAGAAAAAGAAAAACTTGCTTTGTGACAGCCAGATTGGTATCATTATAGATATAGTAGAAAGGTTTTACAATTTTAGAGTGGGCTAGGATGTAGTTTAATATCAAAAACAAGAAGAATGTCTTTCTCTAATTCTGAGGCACACTGAAAATGAAAATGGAGGCAAGTATTACAGAAAAAGTTTGTTTACAAAGAGAGATGGAAATTTCTATGAGCATTTAAAAATTATATTTAAAAACATATTGTACTATTTCTCTCAAAGTATTTTCCCTTGTATCAAATACAACAATGCTGCCATTCTGGCCACTTTGTAATGCAGCTCCAGAAATTCTTTGAAGTCTGAAAAAAAAAAAATGCTGCTGGCAAGAGCCAGCTGATGAAAAACAAGCCTGAAAATGAAGCAATTATGGTGCATCCTCAGCTGGATCTGACTCCAAGATACCTGGTCTCTTTTGCGAAGTCAAATAAGCCCATAAGATAAGTCGTTTTAGTGGGTGCAAGACATCCACACAGATGACAGTGCAGCCAAAGACCCTGACAAAAGATGACTTACAGAGCTGCTCCACAGTGTGGCAAGAATGGTGACGTAAGTGGGTTCTAAGCGAGGAGGATTAGGAGAGGAAATAACAGAATTACGCCTTTGTTACAGTAATGTTTTCTAGTTTAAATGTTCCCCTTTGTGTTTTGATCAGGTCATGCAGGAGAGAGTCTTCCCAGGCTATCTATCATCTCTGTATAGACTTTAGAAAAGGACAAATTGTTTGCACTTTAGTGTTTGACATTAGCATAGGTTCCAAGACTCAAATAGTAAACCAAAAAGATCCAGTTTTAAACAAGGGACAGTTTCAAAAGTCACTACTAAAGGACAGTCAAATTAAGTGCGATGTCCTCAAATTACTTATTCCCATCGTGACTTAATTCGAATGCACTTTAAATTGCAAGGATCCAAAACAAATTCATGGAGAAATAGACATTTAACTTATGAAAAAATCCAAAGTGCTTCTAAAAAATAACGACCATAAATTATTATTTTTTTTTTTCTTGTATTTTGTGCAAGGTCTTACTATGCAGCTTGGACTTGTAGTGATCCTCCTGTTTTCAGCCTCCCCAGTGCTGGGATTACAGGCATATGCCAATGCACCCTGACTTGGTCTTCCTACCGCCAAAGGTGAGGCAGCTGCAGCATGATGTGCCAGGGATGGGGCCCAGGTCCCTCTGATTGCCAAAGCAAGCACTTAATCTATTGAACAATCTCACTGGCCCTGATGACCACAAATTATTTTAGAAAATATTATATATAATGAAAGTACCATGAAAATATAATTGACAGTTTGTCCACCAGAACAAAGCTGTAGAAACAATGTACAGAACATACTGAGATGGAAAGTGATTCTTCCAAACCTAAGCTGCTATTGTGGATAATAAAATCATCAGTGTTTGTTTGTCAAATGATTTTATTGAAAACATTTTAGCTTAATACTACCTTTTGGACCAAAATTTGGAGTCAGTGTAGTGTGTGCCTAATAAGGACAGATTTATGTCCAAATAATTTTCATTTTTGACTGAATTCAGGGGTAGCGTCAAGACAGAGGAAGACAAACTTAAATGCTCCAGGCTGTTGAGAAATTATTGGCAGGCACCTAAGGCATTACAATAGTTAATACTATTAAAGGGCAGAAAGAAATATACCATTGTTATTTGTTGTTGAATGTAAAGAATATATATTTGTTTGGTCATATGAATGTGCTGAGTGAAAATGAAATTTCCTTTTACCAAATATTGACTTGATTTTTACCATTTTTAAGCAAAAATAATTATTTAGAAAATAAAATATACCACACCCGCTCAGCTAGAGCAACCGGCCTGAGATAGTGGGTCCGACCCTGTGAGCTTCCTGGATCCCACCCTCAAGCCCTCCCAGTGAATGGCAATTTTCACAACTCACAAGGCTTCCCAGCTCAGTGAGTGTGTGGTGAGTCTGAGGGAGAGCCTTTGGCTTCTTCCCACACGTGCTTCACGGATCCCTGTCCCCAACCCCTCCAAGCCAGTGACTGGTCTGAAACCTCAGAACCCACCCACCAGCACCTCCCCGGTTCCCCTGCCCTAAAGCCCACTGACCAAGTGGGAATTTCCCTTACTCCCTGGGCATCAAAGTTCAGTGAGTCGAGAGCTCCAGGCCCAGACAGACATTCCCTGTCCCACAACACGGCCCCAGACCCAGCGCAGTTCAGACTTTGAGTGAGGGATCCAGGCCTGCCACGCCAGAGGGTCCTACCCAGCCTTCTCCGGTTCCAGCCTGTGGCCCCGGACCACGCACAGCTTGGCTGACCCACCACAGCCTACCAGGTGAATAAGAACAACCACTATCCTTTTGGGAGCCCAGTGGACCCACCAAAGCCCAGGCGCTCCCACCTACAGGGTGACCTTCCTGAGACAGGAGGGCCAACTTTGGCAACTTTCCAGAACCTTACCCCAAAGTCAGCCAAGATAGTGAGAATTTTCACTCCTTGCTGTGCATCCTGGTTTGGTTCGTGCTTGCCTGACAAAGGAACCAACAGAGGAGAACCACAGGAGCTGTAGCAAAAAAGGAACTGAACACAACAGCTAGATCCAGGTCAGGCATAACTGGATAATCTCAAACTTAACAGACTGGCACCAAATCTCATTACACACTAAGGTTATAGCTGCACCAAAGCTCTATACCAAAACTCAGAGGTCAGTGCCATACAAAATAACAAAGACAAGGAGAAAAATGCAATCTCAGGCCTTGAGTCCACTAGTAAGTGCAGAGGACACTAGCTCCACTGAAACGAATAAAGTAACAGATATGGAAGCAAAGGAACAAAAGCAGAAAGGTGTAGAGGAACATAGATTAGAATTTTTTTTTTTTTTTTTTGTCAAGCAAAAATAGTCTTTATTCAAATTTAATGGAAACAGGGGTCACTATACTTTGCAAGACAGGGAAAAATAAAATTAAAAAAAATCTTTTTTTTTTAATATAAAACAATATAATCACAATACCAGAATATGGAACTCTACAGTTTACTTCCTATGGGTTACTGCAGGTATCAATTTTCCTCGACTGTGCTATTCACAACTTTGTTAAGTCCAAAAATATGAAACCAAAGTGGTAGGAAACTGAAGACTTAGCACTTTCACTAAATGGCATACATCAAAGGGCATC
>PVKA01018308.1:0-44113 GCA_004027165.1 Ctenomys sociabilis
AATAAAATAAAATAAATAAAAAATCACAAATGGCATGTTCTGCCTTTGAAGAAGTTTCCAGAAAGTGACATAGGGCAAGGAGACTCCCAACCTGTTGGATGTCCAGTATGAGTCCATGTTCCCTAAAATAAAGGAAAAAAATGAGTTTTAGGAACATCTGAAGTTTAGAGCAAATATACTGGGGAAAGAAATTTCAGTCAGAGAGACAGAAGGGCTCCCAAGTGAGATGCAGTGGATCTTGCTTTTCTAAGGAATTTTAACAAGAAAAACCATGAGGTATGGCACAACTAAGGTATAAAGTAATGAGATTATAAATATAGTCACTTAGATAACACTGATCCAACCGAAATCACAAAGTGAATGTGAGGTGGGACAGAACTATGGTGGGCCAATAAGACAGTGAGTAGAATTGCTCAGGTAATATTGATTAAATGGGCATTGAGTGGAGAAGCAAGTCACATACAGACAGGCATGAAACAGACCAGGGGCCTTTCCTTCAGGTGGGTCAGTGACTCTTCCTGCCCACCCAAAGTGATGAACACCTATCTAGTATATCAATCACTGCAGTTCAGCCCAGGGGAGATGTGGCAGCAGTCATTCCATCCCTTGTCCCCCACAATCGAAATATGTTTTCATCCTCTCCCTGACTCTCGAGGGCCTGTCCCTGTCTGGCTGCCTATAATATTTCTGCCTAACTTATCTGTCTACAATAAAAGGACATACAAAATTTTAATGAAGTGATTATTAGATAATTTATATAAGCTGGAAAGAAATCTGGAGACAGAGCTAGAAAGATAGCTCAATAGAATAAGTGCTTTCTTGGCAAGCACAGGGTCCTGAGTTCAACCCCTGGTACCACAAAATAAAAATAAAAATAAAAATCTGGAGATAAAAGTGTGAGATAAACAGGAATGATTTGGGGGTAAACTTTATGGTAGCGTTAAATAAAGAGACAATACATATGACTGAAAATAGACTAAAAGGGATTACAGACAGGCTAAAAGCACCCACCAACATGATACAAAAGACTGTGACTAGCAGACTGAGTGGTGCATACCTTCAATCCTGGCAATTAGAAAGCTGAAACAGGATGAACAGAGTGTTCATAAGAACTGGCTTATAGGCTTATGGAGGGAAAATCCTTCTTCTTGTTCTCCATAAGCCAGAGATCTAGGAAAGATGACTGTAATTGGCTCAAGCCCAACGATGGAAGTGGAGATGTGGGGGAAGCCACCACTGTAACCCAGGCCTGGAGGCCTGTCCAGGATGTAACTCAGTTGCATGGCACCAAATAAATAAAAGCCTGAGAACCAGGACTTCCAATGACCCAGATGAGAGAAAGAGAAAGAGAATTCACCATCTTTTTTGTCTTTTATTCTGTTCAGAATCCCTTTAAGCTAGATATTGGCTTCCCACTTAGGAAGGGAGATCCTTACTGTTCAGCCTTCTGATTCAAAAGCTAAGCTCTTCTGAAAACACCCTTCTAGATACCCCCAGTGGACATAGAGAACTAGCATCACAAATTCCCTGATTGGCTTCAAATTTTTCTGTGCTCATGATCCATGTATGAAAATAGAGAAAACCTGCTCTCCAAATCATGAGTGAGACAAAGTGATGCAATGGTATTATGCCCAGCTAAGTGGCCTCCTCTCTGTAAAAGTCAGAGAGCAGCAGGTTCTTGAACACTTCTTGTTAAATTATTGGTCAGTCAAAGAGACAGATGAATCTCAATGACCTTGAAGGAGAAGTCATGGTCAGAAAAATAATAAAGAACCTTAAACCTACTTAAATGAAAAGGGAATTCCAGTGAAGGCAGAGTGCAAATGTTCTAAGCTTTAATTATGTATAGGTAGTATTATAACATTTGAAAAATTAGTGACCAGAAGAATTGAAAGCAGTAAGATATTTTGTTTTCATTTTAGTGAAGTAGCATCTAGTTACCACTTTTATTTTATTAGAGACAATCTCTGATTGATTTTACAGTTTTGTTAATCAAAAACTAATATCTAACAATTTTTAAGAAAATGACTATTTCTTTAAAAAAAAAAGCACTATATATCTCAATTTTAACAATCCATTCAGTTTGTCTCCATTTTAATTTCTTGGCTTAGGTCCATACATGAGTGAAAAGGTTGACTCAGTACAATATTATCCTTAAAGAAGTTTTAGAAAATGCTAGGTAGAATATTTAATTGAAAAATACACAAACGAATGTTTTGTTGTACCTCTTATTAAATCCAACAGTCTTTCCAGCACCTAACATAATCAAGCAAGTTGTTTCAAAGTTAACATAATCAAACCATCTATTAAAACTTTGTTTCATGTGTGATGAGACCCCAAAGAGTGAAGCACCACATTAATGAAAGCCTCTTCATTAGTAGAGGAAGCCAGGCATATGTATGCAGTGTTTATCATGCTGTTTATTCATAACAAGCACTTCTCTGGTTATTTAACTCATTAAGAAAAATATGATTTGATTATTATCCTGCATATATTAAGATTGCTGCACCACTTATTTCTTATGGTGAAAAACATATCAACTGGGTGGACAGAGATGCATCTCTCACTTTTTATGCTTTATTATTCAAGTTTTATTGTTATATAAAGAAAGAGAAATAAGAGTAATACTAAATATTAAATCTTTCACATCTCAAAAAAAAAACAGCAGAGTTTTTCAAAGCCATGGTTGAAACATTTTATAACAAAATGTATGAATAAATTATATGAGATGTGAACACTGATCTGAATATTTAGAAATGATTGATAAAGTAGTCTCTTTCCCTCCCCTCCCCCACAAGGAAGGAAAGTTACATTTCGCAGTTTTCATTTTTACTCCATTTATTTCTCTTCTCTATGGTACATAGCCACATGTACCAAAAGTATCCACAGTTTACAAAAACTAATAATAATTCTACTAAACTATATGGCTTTAAGTTGTGCAAAATAAAAATTTTAGATTTGGAATATACAATAATAATCATTTCTAGATGATTATTTATTATAATGGAACAACATTATATAGTTTGAGAGTAAATAGATTGTGTGGTAACTTTTTAGGAAATGCCCAGATATTTCTTTTCCAGAGATTTACAATGGGCCTTTTCATCTTACAGCTCCAAATAATTCCTAAGTGAAGACTTTGTGTAATCTAATATTTCTCAAATTTATTTGAAGAGGAAGACTTAAAAATCTAACATCTTGTTCAACAACTGTTTAAAGAAAGTATTTGGGGAAGTGCTACCATACAACCATAATATTTACTTTGATTTCAACTTCAGACCTTTGAGAATTCCCAAATTCATAAAAACAAGAAATTAAGAAACTAAAAAACAGATGTTTGGAGATTAGCTGTGCTCATCAAAATCAATAACACAGCTCATGAGATTCAAAGTCATGTTAAATACTTTTATTGCAAGATTTTAATTTTTATACAAATGTCTGAGAATAGCCAGATAGTGGTAGTGTCTTTATTTTTCTTATAATTGACTCATCATGAAAATTTTTGTGGTCCCTGACAAGTAGCTGGAATATCACACAATAAGTCTATGATGGCCAAAGATTAGAGATGCAGCGTAATGACTCAATAGCTATGTGCCTTAGATATTTCACATCTTCACACTTTGCTTTCCACAGCTACAATTTGGAAGAATAGGATTCCCACCTCCTAGGGTTCAATTACATTAAGTGAATCGATACTTGCTAAATTATTGTACTATTTATATTTAATTTAGCAATGATGTTTCCTACATGACAGGCAATATAGATGTTTCCCATTTGGATTTTATAAATTAAAGACAGAAGTTGTTTCTTGCATGTGCTATAGGAAGAATGCCCACCTAACTTCCTGTAGCAGATGAATCAGTTATTCCATGTTCACAGATCTGAGGGGTTTACTTGTTTAGGTTATTTGCTAGATTTGGTTGGGTCAAGTGCAGAATATAAACAGGCAATTCCTACTTTCCATAGAGAATGCTAAAGTCAGCATTAGAATCCATGCAGTTGCAGCTTAGAAACATCTGCTCCTTCCAGCATGTTCACATTTACCCCAAGGGTTGACACAAGTGATGCAAAACAGCAAACCAATTCTTTAACTCGTTCAGGCCTCCTTTCCTCAGGTCTGTAGATTGTATAAGGACTGCAGGCTTTTGGCATTTTTATGCTTAGCTCATGCTTATTGCATTGTGATCACAGAGATTGTTCTACCAGTGGGCATCACGTTTACATTCCAGGGAGAAAGACTAGCAAGGCTGAAAGACAGAGGGCCAAGGCAGTTAGGCCTGCTTCCCTTTTAATGGGCTTTCCCAGACCTCATCATCCACAATGACCCTTCTAACTCGATAACCATCCTGGGCCACATTGCTGTTGCTCACTTTGATCTGCAAGGGATGCTAGCAAATTCCTTCTTTTAGCCAGACATGTGTTTATGTCCATCAAAATTGTATAGGTCCTTTGGGATGTTGTTTATTGCAGGTTTAAAGAAACGGTGTTTCCTCATACTTCTTTGTCTGCATAGCACCCTTGGACAAGACTACTTTTTCTGGCTTACCTTTTACAAACTCCTATTTCTTCAACATTCAGCTCAAGTTTTCCATCCCATTACAAAGACCCTCATCCCACCCTTGCAGATTCAGCCACCCACTTTGTTTCTTATTTACAGCACACTCTAACAGCATTGAGTCAGTCATATACACTGACTCAGTAGACAGATGACTTTAAAGGCCAAGAGGATGGTTTATGTCTACAAGCCAGCTGTAGTAGTCAGCTAACAAAAACTACTCAATAATATTTATTGAATTAATGGACAAATGAATATATAAAGCTGGGAATGAACTGACTATTTGCAGAAAAAGTGAGGTACTAATCTTTTGAGTGAAGTAGTGATAACTCTTAGATTCTACTATTCAACCCATCATCGAGAAAAAAATCTGCCACATATTTGGAAAGCTACTCTATCATGAAGTTGCATGAAAATAAGGAAGAAAATAGTAGGAACATAACAAGCATACTGAAAAAAAAACAAAAACGGCACTTCTAGTTGAATACCCATGGTTAACATCTCCATTGCCTCACCCCATGAAAGGCTGGGTTCAAAGTAGCTCTTCAGTAAATACTGAATGAATGAGCACTGACTCAAATGGAAAAGGAGAATGGACAAGAGTTAGCAGGTTGCTTTCATCTCTTAAAATTCCAAGCAGTGTATTATTAATGTCATTGTTCTGAGTGAATAATTTAAGGTTACGATAGATAAGTAATTAACAGTAACAATAATTATTGCTCAAAATGATACTCTGTAGGAAGCTAGTATTTTTAGTTTTAACTCCCTATAAGGTATATGAGGAAACAGCATTGATCACTGATGATGCTTGGGTTTGCGTTTTTATAGCCATCCATGCAACATTTGATTCTGTAGTATTTTAAGATGTAATTGCATAGCTACATGTTCCTAGGATCTAATTATGAGAATTAGTGCTCTCATATAGAGATACATTTCTTGAGGATTTTTTTAATGGAAAAGAAGTGTTTAACTTTCTTATTCTGTCTAACTTGTGTCTAATCTGGAAATATCTGTTTTCATATTAAAATGATAGGTCTTTATTTAGATAAATAAACTAAACAAACTTAGTTTAGTTTGATGCGGGAGAAATCTGAGATTTGGCCCCTTTGTATGATAAGAGTGATAAAAGTGTCTTTATGTCTAACGAGGATGTTTTCTGTCTTACCAGACCCAGAACAAAAACCCAGGGACTCCACTGCTTAGAGAGCCCACTCCACTGAAAAAACAAGAAGGATGGTAGATACAGAAACATATTGTACACTTTTTATGTTCAATGGATAACTAGGCAAAGAAAATAAAAATCAGAAGTAGGAAAATAAGATTTCTTCCCTTTCCTAAATAAGACTCAAAGAACAGAGCTGGTTGTAGGCGAGAGGAAGAGTGACAGGGGCGCTCAGAGGGCGGCTGACTTTGGAACACTCCAAGAAGCCCCGTGGAGGCAGCCTTGCCGCAACCCAGATAGTGACACGTGCGTCTCTGAGTGTAGTGTTTTCTGCCCATAAGAGTGATAGTAAAAAGGGAAGTAAGCGCAAGCACTACATGGAGAATCAAAGAGATACATTCAGGGGATTAAAGCGCCTGCTTAGACAGAAACAAGGGCCGAAAGTTTGACTCCCCCACCCCACCCCACCCTCGCCATGACCCCGGGGCACTCCGAGACAGTGATTGAGACTGGGCATGGTGGTGCATGCCTGTAATCCCAGCACTTGGGAGGCTGTAAACACGAAGATCCCTACGAGTCCGATCTAAGCAGTAAGACCCTGTACATCTTGTCCTAAACACAAAATAAACAAAAAGCACCCCTCCAAAAAAAAAACAAGGAGGAGATATAAAATAATACATTTAAAAGAAGGTTTCATCATCAGAGAAGGGTTGAGAGATCACACAGGAGTGTCATCAGAAGAAACTCCCAGAAAAGCACGGTGTGGACATGAATATCCCAAGCTAATGAATTTCTCTAGCTGGGCACAGCATGAAATAGTAGAAAGTTGCCCAAGTGATCCTAACAGGCCAGAAGAAAGAGTTTATTCTTTTGTGGGAAAATACAGAGCATTAAGTGTAGATTTTTTTTTCCAGTAAGATTTCATTGGTACATCTTAAATACAGATAATGATCGCATTCATCATAATTTGTACCTGGGGGTGATGTAACTTGTTTCCTTTTTCCCCATTTCCCTACCCTCATTTCAATACCCCCTCCACTCCTTATTTACAAAAACTTTGCTTCCATTTTTTTCTTTTCTCATTTTTTTTAACTTTTCCTTTCTTTCCTTCCCCACCCCCACCCCGATCACTCTTGTCCCCTCCCTGTTTGAACATTTTCATCCTATTTCACAATACCTGTTACGCATTTTGGTCATTATTTATGCATTTGATTTCTCACGTTGAAGAAGCAATGTGGTATTCACACACATGTCAGATGTATTTCATTTAAAAGTATGATCTCAAGGTTCATCTATTTACCTAATGTCGCAGGCTTATCCTTCTTTATGTCAGAATAATATACCATTCATATAAAAATAGCCTGTATCTTCTTTATGCATGTACCAGTTGATGGGCATTTGGGGTATTTCCAAAATTTGGCTATTACAAACTGTACCACCATAAATATTGCTGTGGTAGATATCCAGGAAGGGAACAACTGAGTTAAACGGAACCTCTAGTCCTAATTTTTTGAGGAAAACACCACACTGATTTCCATAGTGGTTGATCAGTCTACACTTACACTAACAGTGGAGAATTCTTTTTAAGTAAGGGTTTCACACCAGGAATAGAATTTTAGGTACATTTCCCTGTGTCAGAAGGAATGAGATGAGGAGGGTAGACAACTGGGAAGAGAGCGAGGACAATCCTGTACAGCTTAGTGAAGCGGGGGCACAGAAGCAATGAAAATAAAGAAAATTTAAGAGAATTAAAGAATTGATAGAACCTAGTGACTGAGAGATTAAATAGGGTCTGTAAGTTCTGACTCTCCCGAGACCATAAGGTTATACTCTGTGCACCACTGTAATTATTGTTAGCACCCTTTTCATTTAGATGACCAATTATACAGCCATCTTCTACATGTTAGAGAACAACTTCTAGCCCACGACACTTCAATAATGAGATGGCCTTCCACATCCCCAAGAATTATGAGAAAATGGGTATGCATTTGACCATGATTAGAAAGAATAGAAGTAGGGTTTCACAGTGTAAACATGTAATCAATCACTGAGATAAAAGATACACATGCATGCATTAGAATAACTTTTTAAAAGATTTTTTTACTTAGTACCGGGTCTCACTATGCTGCTCAAAGTCATAGTGATCTTCCTGTCTCAGCCTCCCCAGTGCTGCAATTACAGGCCTGTGCCACCTTGCCTAGTTTCAGTGGCCAGCACAGCATGGGGCCAGCACAGCATACAGTACCGGGGATTGAACCTGGGTCCTTGTGTTTACCAGTCAGGCACTTAGGCCACCAAGCTATCCTGAGGCCCAGGAGAATAATTTTGTAGTCATCTGCATTCTTCTTCTGTAAAAACCAGCTTGTGCCAAGTCCACATTTGGATTTTGAATGTGGGGCAGTGAAGTGAACCAAGGCATTAAAGACACCCAACACTATCTACCATAAGACAGCAGGTCGTGCAAGGCCAGGAGAGACCTGGAAATATTCTTAATAAAGGTTTCACTGTATGAGTATATTCCATACTTTCATCAAACTGAGCTCCTGCAATGCTTTTCACTTTCTTTAAATTTGTGACTATATCTAAGCTTAGTTGCTATCTCTCGTTAGCACCAGGTACTCCTTCCTCTTTGCCACCATTGCCGGCCTTTCTTCCTGAAAGCTTTTCCCTGGCTTTTCCACCTACCCATTTTCTACTAATGCCTTAATGCCATTTTATTTCTCTGTATGAAGTCTTCTTGACACCAGTGCATGTGTCCTCTACAGCACATGACCTTATAGAATGAGCTGTCTTTATTACTAATATAATTCTTATTGAATTACACATTTCCATTATTTCATAGATTTTTCTGTGCCTTTATCTATACTGAAACTCATTTTTCAATTCTCTACTATTTAACTCCTAATCTATCTAGCCATTTTCCTCCAGATTCCTGTCTTCTAACCATCTACTACTGTATTTTTTTTTCAATTATAGCTCTCAACTTGGTATTGTAGTCATCAGGATTTGCAAAAGAATAGATTTAATACAGGATACTATATGATTATCTAAAAATATTTTAGCCCCAAAAAACGTAAGATCTACCTGCATGGTAGAGACCCAAAGAATCCAGTCAAGGGCCTGGATCTCACAGCAGTGTCTCAAGCAAGTCCTTGTCAAGGATTTGTGCTGTGAAGGCCCAGAGACAGTGTAGGAAGCTAGAGTCTGCCCCACTTGGGTAAAGGATCTGTGCCAGGGATTCGCACTGGAATCAGGAACCAATGCCTGGTGAGGACAAGAGCTCCCTGAAGAGAGCAGCAGCCTTGCTTGTGACAGCCCCACCCTGGCTCCTCCTTCTCCGGTGAGAACAGCCAGGTTAAGGATAAGAAAATCTGGCTGCAGCAAGCTTCTCTGGGATGGTCAATGGCATGCAGCCTTCCCTTGCCACTCTCCTTTTATGTCATTTTGGCAACAATCCTCCAGTGTGTCTTCCTTACCCAGAACCCTGTGAGTCAGTTCATTGGGGCATTTCCCACACAAATTTGCCATTAGTTAATCCATCACTCTTGGTGGTAGTCTATATTTCTCAAAGCAACACATTTTAATGTTGTCTATGTTAATGATTATTTTCAATCTTAGTGCTAGTATTAATGTATTTTCAGAATACTACTTTAGGGGCTAGGGAGATAGCTCAGTGGATTAAGTGCTTGCCTGGCAAGCACAAGGGCCTGAGTTCTATCCCTGGTTCCACAAAAAAATAAATAAATAAAAAAAAATAAAAAAAAGAATACTACTTTAGCTTTTATTATACCCCATATAATAATACATAAAGTACAATTTTACCCCATTATACCACATATCACACTTATCAAAATCACAACACTATTGAAGTCTTCAGGTGATACAACATATGAATTCCTGAACTCCTTGAATACATTTTTTCAGGTCATGATATAACACTATCTTTTTCATTATACTATCAATATATTATGATACTATCATTTACGTTAAAGTTATGGTAGCTAACCTATCAATTAATGACATCTAAGGCACCAAAGAAAATAGAAAAAACTTCAACTTCCAAATTTAGAGTTTATATTTTACCAAATTAATGTGGCTTGACATTTCCAAGACGGCAATGGCACCAAGTCAGGTTGTGATTTCTTTCCTATTCCTGCTGAAATATATCAATGAGGTCTAATTACTCAACTGTCACGTTTCTTCCTCTCCAAGTCTACCACTGTTACACGTGAATTTCCCACTAGCGGCCTCATAGTTTGCCACATGGAATGTCGCTTCTTCATAATAACTGAAGGAGGTGTGAAACAAAAATTGATTCCAACTTTTCAGAGAAATTCTACTTGAAGATGAACATTTATGGTGATCAGAAAGGCAAGATTTTGGGTATGAAGTGCATGAGACACGTAATTCAGAAATTTAGCGTGATAAAATTTCACTCAGTTTCCAAAGCTCTCAGATCCTGACAATAGGTGTTTCTTGTGTTACTTGCTAATCCAAGCTTCAGAGTATAGAAAGAAGTTTGGTGTTTCTTTCTAATGCTTGGGGGTGGGGGGATGCCGGGGATTAAGTGCAGACACCAGGTACTTGCTCTGTCACCAGAGCTACATGAGAGACAGCCAGGGGAGACTGATCAGGAAGTTAACCTTCATTAACTTCATCAACAAAAACTTCCATTAGAGTAGGTGTGATTTATAGAACATCCATCCATCTTGACCTACACAGCTATAACATTCTTACATTTTTAACTTGTACTTTATATCTTTGAAAAAATACCCTATGTACATAGTTAGAAATTAAATGAGTAGACTTCTAGGCGTGAAATTCAAAGTTCTACAGGAAAATATCTTTACTCTAATAAGTGCATCTCTGATGTCTTCAGGGGAAATTGAATAGTATTTTATTGACTAAGATCAAACAATCTCTAATTACCACCCAGAGGCACAAAGGAAAATCACAGCAAGTAGAGGCAGCCTTGGGTTGCCTCACATAGGCAGGCACTATTTCGGTATATGCCCGGGCATTTCCTTGAGGAACTTACATAAGCTCCTCAAACGAATGCCCGGGCATATACCGGGATGGTGTTTACCAAAATGTCCATCTGATTAGTGCACTGTATGCCAAGGCTGAGTTGCTCTTGTCTGCCATCTTAGAGTTTGTTGCTTGTGTTTGAGGTTTTCCACAAACCTTAATGAGAAAGTAGAAAACAGACAGGTCTGATTTATTGAAATGCATTAGGCTTTATTTTTCTTTCTAATGCTTGGAGGGGAGGGCAGTGCTGGGGATTAGGCGCAGACACCAGGTACTTTCTCTGTCACCAGAGCTACATATCAGCCTTTTTTAATTTTATTTTGAGGCAGTGTCTTAGCTTCCTTGCGTCAACTGGTCTTACATTTCTAATCCTTTGGCCTCAGCCTCCCAGGGTCAGGAATTGCAGACATGTACCACCCCATCTGGCTGTTTGAAATTTTTATAAAATCTGTTCGACCAACATTTAAGTAATTACAATGCCCGAAATCCACATGAAATTTCTGTGTATGATACTTATGGTCTGAACATGTTATTGTCATGCATGGAGTTCATTAAGATATCCCCATTTTGTTTTGGAATAGTTTTGCCTTAACCTTGGATAGAAGAGCTTTCCTTGAAGACCTGACCCTCACCTTCCTTTCTTGACCCCTACTTTATGTCCTCCACACCAGCATAATGTATGATTTTTTTCAGTTCTTAAGTCTGTCATGTGTCTTTCATGTCTCTTGTCTTCACCTATGAAGTTAGTAATACTTCAGACTATGAACTTTATTGCTTTATTTATCTGTCTTTTAAAATCTGTCTGTGTGGGGATGGGAAGATAGCTCAGTGGAATAAGCACTTCCCTGGCAAGCACAAGGGCCTGAGTTCAATCCCCAGTTCAGCCAAAAAAAAAAAAAAAAAAAAAAAAAAAAAAAAAAAAAAAAAAAAAAAAAAAAAAAAAAAAAAAAAAAAAAAAAAAAAAAAAAAAAAAAAAAAAAAAAACCTGTCAAAACCTGTCTGTGTTTTGTCCAGCACTGCTTTTGATCTGAACCCTTCAATCTCCCTAATAGCATTTTGCTATTCTCATCTCCATTACTTATGTCCAAACCTTCATACACTTTTGATTACCCTTTCAAGCCATTGTCCATTAATGTTTCCTTTTTCCCATAATTTGCTTATAGTAGTTAAGTCTCCTGTCATCTTCAAGACTTCAACTCAAATGTCACCTTCTTAGAAAGTATCTTTGCTTCTCACTTCTCTGCAATCCAAAGTTAAATATTTTTCTTGCCATTTTGAAAGTCAAATTACTTATACTTAACCTTTTCTTTGTTGCACTGGATTAAAATATGTTCAAGTATACTGATCTTATCTATCTTTGCTCACACATTTACACAGTGTGTTCTCTGGATCATAGTAGCTTTTTAATCAGAACTCAGAGACTGATGTAAATAATTTATATTATCTAGAATACCAACTCTTACTAAAATAATGTCCATTTTTGAGGCACAATTCAAATATTACCTCTTTAGAGATATTACTCAGAACACGATCCTTAAAATGTGCTTCCCAGAAGTGCATTTAAGAGGTTATCATGTACTATAATGGGCTTCTTATGCAGTGAAGGCATCATTTATATTCATCTTCACCTTCTTGGAAGCTCGAAACTATGACTCATTTATTTGACATTGTTGAAACATACCATCGGATATATATACACATACAGGGAGTGCTGGACACAATTTTAATTAATGAATGAACAACTTCTTGAGTTTGCTAATTATTATATTAACCCTTGTGTGAAGAAATTGGAAAATGCAGATCAAAACAAGGATAATGGGTGTTCTGGATTTACTTGGAGGTTAATTACTAAGTGATGAATGAAAAAGTGGTTAACCTCTTTGATATTTTTCTTCTTATCTAGCAAACCAGGAAGGTATTAAGTGATGAATTCTACAGTATCTTCTAGTTATTGAAAAAGTAGAGCTGGGAATCTAGCTTAGTGCAGGAGGTTTGTCTACTACATGTGAGACCCTGGGTTTAATCCCTAGTCTACAAAACAACAATAAAAATGTGTGAATAATTTATTGACTACTAGTCTTGTAAGAAATTTTCAAGGAAATTCATTTTAGAGGAGGAAATTGGTAGGTCTCACTCTTAGATCCCCACATAATAGGGAAGTAAACTGCAGAAAGATAAATGGCAAAGACAATGAAGTTTTCATTTTCTTAGTGAATAAGTATTACGAATAAGATTAATAACCAATACATATATATATATACATATATATGTATATATATATATATATATATATATATATATATATATATATATATATATATATATATTCTTATACATGTTGTATGTAAGTGACGTAAATGACAGCAATGATACAAGGGATAGGAGGAGTGGTTAGGATTGTTCTGATATTGTAACGTATTTGTGTGGCCTGTGAAATAGTGTAGCACTATTTGAAGAGAGCCAGGGAGATAGCTCAGTAGAATAAGCACTTTCCTGGCAAGCACAGGGTCCTGCGTTCAATCTCTGATACTGCCAAAAAAAAAAAAAAAAATGAGTGAAAGAAAGAAAAAGAAAAAGAAACTGGATCTGGAATATTTCTCAATCTATACTGCAAATTGTAAACCTGGAAAATAAGAAATAACTGAAACATTAAGAAATGAGAGAAAATGAAATAATATATGAAATGGTCACAGAAAACCACAAAGGAAAGAAGAGTAAAAGACAAGGAACAGGCATAATAAGTAAGAAATAACATTAAATATGTTAGACATTAATTCAGTTATACCCGTCATCGCTTTGCCACCAAGCCAAATGTGCCAACAGAAAGCTAGAGACTGTTGGAAGTGGTAAAAAAGCAACAGCAAAATTTATGCTACAAGAAATACATTGGAAATATACAGATGCATGTACAGTAAAACTAAATGGATGGCCTAGTCTAGTGAGAAAATAAAACAAAAATAAACTAAGAACCAAAGCAGAACATTACATAATGATAAAAGAGTTTTTTTTTTAAGAAGGCATACAACAAGAGTCAAAATACAAAGGAAAAGAGAAAAGACCAAGCTGCAAGGAAAGAGGTAAGTTTACTATTCTATTTTTAAAAAAATCAATTCCCCTTTATCAGAAATGGACTGAAGCCACAGGCAGAAAGGCAGTAAGGACAAGGTGGGGTTCAGTGCTACCGTCAGTCCCTTGGAGATACTCAGGCTGTCATGGAACATTCTCCAACACAGTCCATATACCTGGGTTTAAAGCATACCTAACAAGAAATAGAGATAGATTTTTTGTTTTTTTGCACAGGAAAAGGGTCCAAGAGTCCAAGAGAGGGAGGAAAAAAGGAATGAGAAACTTAAAAAGAAAAAAGATAGGCCCCAACTGCTCATGAGGAATGTTATCATTATGTACTGAAAACATCTACTAATAAAATGAAATAAGCAAGATCAGGATGGGGAGATAGCTCAGTGGTCCAAGCACTTTCCAGGCAAGTGCAAAGACCTGGGTTCAATTCCTGGTACCACATACCATATCAGCCACTGAAAATGGGCATTGTGAGGCATACACATAATCCAGTGCTGGAGAGACTGAGATGTGAGGATCATTATGAGCCAGAGCTGCTTAGTGACACCCAGTACCAAACACATAAATAAATAAATAACACTCTCAAAATTTAAAAAAGAGAAAATATGTCATTAAAAATACCATAAAATTTAAAAATCGAAGTCATGCAATGTGTACTCTCAAGACAAAATGGAATTAGCCTAGAAATCAATAAAACAAACATGGAAAATACAAAAATAGAGATAAACCAACATATTTCAATCACATGGATCAAAGAAAAAGAATCTCAATACAAGTCTAAAAATGTGAGATGTGGCACATAGAACCCTTTAGTTAGTGGAAGTAGAGAGTGGTACAACCTCTATGGAAATCAGTTGGAGATGCCTCAAAAAATTTGTATTAGAAGTCCCATAAAACCCAGCTATTCCCCTTTTGAGTATTTTTCAAAAAAAACTGAAAACATCATATCTCAGTGATGTATGTGCACCTATGTTTATAGTAGCAGAATTTGTCACAGTTAAATATTGGAAACAACCCAAATATTCATTAACCAAGCAATGGACAAGAAAGATGTGGCCTCTTTATATTAATGGAGTGTTACTCAGCTATAAAGAAAGATAAACTAGAAGCTTTTATAGGTAAGTGAATGTAACTAGAGACCAACTCATAAGGAAAATAAATAAGACCCACATGAGTAAATATTTTATTGTCTCCCTAGTGTGAGAACCTGAAAGAGTAAATAAAGTCTGAAAGGTATAACAGGTGTAGTAAAATGAAAAGAAACTGAACATAAGGCATAAGCAATTGAGATGAGGGAGAAAAAAATGATAAGAAAAAAAATAAGGGGAAAACATATAAATATATACGCAGGATAGATAGGCTGATTACACTACTGATTTCTTTCAGTTTCTTTTTTTTTTCTTTTTTTTGCTGGATAATCTTTTTTTTTATTTTATTGAATTACAAATGTCAATCAGATAGTTTCAAGACACCTTAACAATACAGATTTGATAAATTAATACATTGCAAACTGTTTTCATAATGTTTTGGTATTTTACAAGGTGCATACATGATACTATATTTACAGATATTATTTTAGCAGATATCTCTTATCAGTGAATTAAGAGTGTAGCTGCTTACTTATCTTATTTTTTATACCTAAATTATATCAAAAATTCAATAATTATTTTCCTAGTGGATGACCATAGTACTAGAAGCTGACATAATATCCTGTCCAACCACCATTAGTGCAGATCCTGCCTCTCATTGAATTATGTAGAAGCACAGCGTTATCTATCCCAACTGTACTGTCTGTACACACACATCATGATTTTTTCTTTCTGCACCCCTTCCTTTGTCTACACCTGTCAAAGGTGGGCACTCCATTGTCATTCAACTAACTTAGGTGCTTGAACTCGACACCACAATCCAACACAGTCCAGCACTCTACAACAATAGTGAGTTATTCAAAGAAATTGTCGACCATAGCCATTTACAGCTCAGCTTAATATTATGGCCCCGCGATGTATACTTCATTTTTATACTTTTCTGCTGGATGGTTAAGACCTAGATAGATCAAGACTTATATACCAACAAATGAACTTTATATTTCCTATGTGGTTAGTGAAGTCCTCTCAGGGTTTATGTTGTAGTCCTGTACATTATTCTGTAGTTCCTTTGTCTGTGTCATCCAACAACAAATGTTGGAGAGGTTGTGGGGAAAAGGGAACACTTCTCCACTGCTGGTGGGAATGTAGACTGGTACAACCATTGTGGAGGTCAGTGTGGAGACTCCTCAAAACAGTAGGACTAGAAATCCCATTCAAGCCTACTGGGAATTTTCCCAAAGGATCTGGATACATTGTATCATAGAGATATATGTGTACCTATGTTTATAGCAGCACAACGTGTGATAGCAAAATCTTGGAAACAACCAAGATGTCCATCACATGAGGAATGGTTGAAAAAGATGTGGTATTTCTATATAATGGAGTATTACTCAGGTATTAAGAATGATAAGTTTGAAGCATTTATACTGAAGTGGATGCCACTTGAACATATACTCATAAGTGAAATAAACCAGACACACATGTGTAAATATTGTATAGTCTCCCGAGTATAACAAGCGAAAAGCAGAAATACAAAAGGAAATGTACAACAAGTAAAATCAATTGAGTCAGATAAGGCAAAGTGAATGGTATATGCTGCAGGATAGTAATCAGCTTTTCTTCTGGATGGTTAACAACCTAAGATCACAAGTCAGAGTTGGAGAAATAGAAGAGCCACAAGGCCAGCCAACATTTTGGCCCTAGCCTTTCAAGGTCAGCGAAGACTCAGGACATAGCAGAACCTGTACTGCAACATCATGCAACTCAGGTGAGCTCCAAATTTTCTGAACAAGGAGATTATGGAGCCACAGAGGAAAGAGATTGAAGTTCTAAAGTGTGCCTGGGTAGAGTCACATGAAGAGAAAACTTTCTCTCAAGCTCTCACAGAGAGCAAACTGGTCTTTCAGTTTCTTGAAGACAGTAGTTATATAATATCTGTAATATGCTCAAGCAAGTACAATGTAGACAGTGTTATAGTGCAATGTAACAACACTATTGAATACCTTTCATCTTGTGTTTTAATGTGTATCAGTTTTAACATCTTATCTCATATTTTTATAGCTAATATCTGGTAACTT
Organism: Ctenomys sociabilis; assembly: GCA_004027165.1. Taxonomy (NCBI): domain Eukaryota; kingdom Metazoa; phylum Chordata; class Mammalia; order Rodentia; family Ctenomyidae; genus Ctenomys; species Ctenomys sociabilis. The sequence continues at coordinate 16,990 of PVKA01018308.1, forward strand.
TAGCAAGAAATTTGATAAAAATATGTAATATAACAGCATTAATTTTTATTCTAGTTTTGAGATTCTGTACCATTTTTATTATGTTGCTTGGATTATGTCTTTGTCTTTGTTCTTGTTCTTTTTGGTTTTTCCTTCTTTAAACAAAAAAAAATTTTGAAGTGAAGTTGAAAGCAGAGCTTATAAATAGTTATGAGACAGCAAATGCAGTGCTTAAAGGAAGAACTTGAGGGATACATTAGAAAGAAGGAAGATCTAAAATTAATTTAGACCAGCTATGTTAGGACACTAAGAAAAGAAAAACAATTTAACCAAAAATTGGGAAATATAATAAAAATCAGAGCAAAATCTGAAAACAAGAAATCACTACAGGAAATCAATGAAACCAAAAATGTTTTCTTTCAAGTGCAACAAAATTCATAAGTCTGTACACAGGCCACAAAACAATACAAAGGGCACAAATTACTATCAGAAAAAAAGAGAGATCACTAATGATCACATAGCTATCCAAAAGACAACAGGAAAAATAATGTAAATAACTCTATTCCTATAAATTTGAAAACTTAGATGGTAGACCTTTATCCTTTACAATCCTCTTCTCCTTTCTTCCTGCATCTCTCATCTTCTAAATCCCAAGTATCTACTCCCCAAGATGAATGTAAACTGCAGAAACTGCAAGCATGTACTAACAAAAAAAAAATCTTAGATAAAATGAATTAAACCGTTGGAATACATAGTCTCCCAAAATTCATATGATCAAAAGCAAACAATCTTATTTGGACTATGTATTTTGAAGAAAATCTATCAATCATTAAAACAGCCCAAAACAGAAAGTATCAGACCAAGATAGATTCTATCAAAACTTTAAGGCAAAAATCACACGTATTCTGAATAATCTATTAGAGCACAGAAACGGAAGAAATGTTTCCTAGCTCATTCCATCAGGCCAACCCTATTACTAAAAGCCAGATGAAGACTTTACAAAAAAATCTATACACTAGCATCTGGCATGAATACAAATAGAGAAATCTTCAAGAAAAAGTAAATGAATCAAATTCAATGATGTATGAACAGAATTAAATGCCATAACCAACTTGGTTTATCCCTCATACACAAGGATGATTCATCTTTTAGAACTCACTTAATATAATCACATTTGCAGACTAAAAAAGAAAAAAAATATGATCAGATCAACAGATGTTGGAAGAGCATTTGATAAAATCTCACTCCTGTTCATAGTAACAATCCATGTAAACCAGAAATAGATGGAAACTCCCTAAACTGGTTAAAGAAAATCTACAAAAACTACAAACTGTAACTAAACATCATACTTACTAGAATTTTGAGGTTTTCCACTAAGATCAGAAGGAAGAGAAACATGTCCTCTGTCATCATGGATTTTCAACATTATGCTGAGGTGCTTAATAATGCACAAAAAGGAAATAAAAGGCATATAGATTGGATATATTGAAAGAAGAGACCCTGCACTTGGTACAACCATTAGCATAGAAAATTTATAAGCATGGGACAAAAGCAATAGACCTCTTTAAAGTAGTAAGAGACATAGCTTGATTGTTAGACACAAAGAACTAAATGAAGGGAGGTATAGTTCATGTTCACGAAGAGGAAGACTGAATCTTATCAAGCTATCAGGCTTTTTTTTCTGGTGTGCTCTAGAGAGCGAATGCAGTCCTATGAAAATTTAGTAACTAATTCTAAAGATATGTGGAGCAACAAAGGACCCCAGCTCATCAATACCACCACCTATGGAGAAGAACAACGATGGAGGACTGGCACTCCGCAACTTCTTATTATAAAGCTTACAGTGGTTAAGACAGCACGGTACTGATGGATAAAATTAATGAATGGAGCTGATTGTGGAGTTGAGAAATAGAACACTCATGTGCAAAAAGGGGAAAATTAGCATTCTAGACAGAATTTTGTATTTTTAGATTTATGTATACTTCAGGGTTAGCACTCTATTTCAATCCAATTTAAGTTGATTTTTGTGAATTCAATTAATGTAAAATGAGTCACCAACTTGGAAGAATGAACTCCAAGAACATAAAACAAGTGAAAAATCTAGAAGACCTTGGATTTGCTGATGACTTCTTAGGTAAAATACCAAATAAATGATTCATTGAAAGAAACATAATAAAACAGGATTTCTTTAAGTTAAGATTTCTGCTCTGCGAAAGATACTTTCATGAGGATGAGAAAACACAGAGGAGGATAACATGAGGAGAAGACATGTGATAACAAGTTGTTATCTGAAATACAGAAAGTTTTAAAACTAAGCAGAATATACACACAAAGCAGCCGACCACATAGCTCAGTGGAGGAAAGTACCTGCTTAGGCAGACTCAGGGACTGGGGTTTGATCCCAGCATGTCATGCTGGCTCTGCTCCCAGGGTGCACTGAGATGGCTACTGAGACTGGGTGAGGTGGCTCGTGCCTATAGCGCTTGGGAGGCTGAAAACAGGAGGACCACTATGAGTTCAATCAGTGTAATGAGACATGTAGACCTTGTACTAAATACATCAAAAAGAATATGCACAAAATACCCTGATATTTAAAATGGCCCAAGACCTAGATACAGCTCATTAAGAAAAATATATGCATAAAAATGTGCATATGAAAAAAAAAAAAAAAAAAAAAAAAAAAAAAATGTGCATATGAATGAACATTCCACATAACATATCTTATGGAAATGTAAACCGATGAATACTACTACAAACTTAATAGAATGGAAAAAAAAAACCCAGAACATTAACAAAAGTAAATGCTGACAAGAATGTGGAACAACAGAAACTCTCATTTACTGTTGCTTAGTTAATTTCTGTATTGCTCAGACCCAATACCTAAAACCTGGATTTTACAGGACAAGAAGTTGTATTTTGACTCATTGTGTAGCTGTTTGTTTTTCTAAAAGTTTTACTCATTTTAATGAAAAAAGGATAAAATAGCAATGAAATAGTTTCAAAACAGGTTAGCAAGACAGTTATAATAATTAATACATTGCATATTGCTGTCTTCACAGTAGTTATTCAGAGGGCAAGATGCAGCCATAATATCTTGTCTAACAATATTATTAAAAGCTTTTATTTTCATTGAACTCAGAGAAAGTAGCTGCATATCTATCCTAACTACATATATGTTTTTTTCAACTACAAAACAGTTCTTTAAGGGTCTGGGAAAATGGCTCAGTAAAATAAGCACTTGCCTGGTAAGCACAAGGATCTGAGTTCAATACTTGGTTTCAAAAAAAAAAAAAAAGGTCCTTTATTCATATCCCCCATTTTTTGTCATGTTTTGTCAAAGATGGGTGTTCCTTTGCTGTTAGAGAAGGTGTATTTGGAGAGGCCTTTAAGGGATCTTTTCATTACTGATGCCAGTCCAAATATTGTAGGTACTTGAAGTCAGCAAAATAACCCACTATAGTCCAATAGTCCATAATAGTAGTGGGTTATCAGCCCAGCTGGTAATTGTAGAAAGCTGTTGACTTGGGCCTTTTATAGCTCAGCATATTAATATAGCTTTACTTTTTTATACCTCTAGATTATACTTTTTTGCTGGATGGTTAAGAACAAGTTAAAGCAAGACATATATAGCTAAAACTGTAACTTTTATTCAGATCCAGGAGATTATGGGGCCACAGAGGAAAGGGATCAGTGATTCATAGTATGCCTAAGGAGTCTTACCCAGAGAGAAAAAATTCTCTCAGGCTTTCACAGAGAGCAAACCGTTCAAGCAATGGCCGTAACTCATCCACAATGTGCTGTACATGGCTTCAGGGTAAAACCTGAGGGAATCCGACTGCACTTATCACATAGAAAAAGTTACATTCTTGCAGCTGTTTCAGATCACGATACTCTGGCTCCAATGCAGCCTAACAGAAGGGTGAATGTGGGAAATGCTGCTCACACATGGCAGACAGAAGGCAGATAGAGTCCAAGGTGGAGCTGGGAAAGGAGATATGCGTTTCCAGGTCTTTCCCATAGTGACCCACCCCTTCCCACCAAACTCCACCTTATAACAGGGAACCACTACCATGCCCTCATGGTCCAATCACCTTCCAAACACATGGCGCTTTGGAGACCATAAACTCTAACACGGGTTGATGGGAAAGCCACGTGGAACTTTTGGAAGGTAATTTGGTGGTTTCTAATAAAATAAAGCATTCATTTACCATGTTACCTAACAATCACATTATTTGTTGTTCAATGGAGAGCATTGAAGACTGACATCTAAATAGAAACTAGGACATGGATGATTAAAGCAGCTTTGTTCATAACTGCCAAAACATGGAAGGAATCAAGACATCTTTCAGCATGTGGTCAATGAAGAACGTGTGGTTCATCCTTACCATGAATACATATTGAATGCTATGAAGAAATGAACTGTGAAACCATGAAATAAGCATAGTTCCAATGGCTCTAATTGTGTAATACTCTAGAAAATATAAAACCATGGAGAAAATATATAGATTAGTAGTACACAAACTGGAGCCAAGAAAAATGAATAGATATAGAAGTATTTAGGGCAGTAAAATGACTCTGTATGCTATTACAATAGTGGGTACATGTCATTATACAGTCACCTAAACCTGTACACTATAAAATAGAATGAATAGTAATGTAAACTACAGACTCTGAATAATGATATATCAGGGTATATTCATCAATTAAAACAAGTTATATCAACACGAGTCATAGGGAAGATTATACCTTTGTAACATCAGAAAGCATATGGAAAATCTCTGCATTCTCCCTGTTCATTTTCCTATGAACCTAAAACTGCTATAAAAATGAAACTTATTAAAAGAAGAAGGAAATGATGATAAAGTGCTGTGCCTTAAAAGCTAACAACCTCACAGGAGAAGACATTTAAGTGATTCACAAATAATAGTTAACATTTTTAAAACACTTGCCATGTGGCAGGTATTGTTCTGAGCATGCTAAAAATATCTTTTTAATTCTTCACAATTTTCCAAGGAAGACAACATTACCCTTAAGAGAGAAAACTCAGAGAGGTCAAGGACCCTCCATGGTGAAGCAAGTTGCAGCAGGTTACAGTGCCGAAATCTGAACCCAAGAAGTGTAGGTCCAGAGACTTTGCCCTCTCATGTGCCCAACCTCACTAGTATGACACATAAAATAATAGAAACACGTAAACATTCATAAAGTATTACCAAGAATATTACCATTGGATTTAGAAAGTAGTTGTTACATAAAGCTTGAGTGAGGAAGGAGGCAATACCTCAGACCAAAAATGAACCACTGAATCAGCAACCTGCCATGTTTCTCACCTCAGACCAGCTACAGACAGGTGTGGTCTTCTTCATCTCTGCAAATATGAATTTCATCTTAAAGATGAGAGCAATGGACCCCACATTCTAGTATTCTCCATATTGTGAAGGTGAGTTTACATAATGTATATCAGTGTACTTTCCCCATTCTTCTTGGAAGAGTGATCCTATTTTCATAGGTATTTCTAAAACCTTGCTACTCCAGCAGTATCTTTGTCTTGCTCCTCGAACCTGAGCAGACCTTTGTCACTATTTCATTAGTAGAGTATGATGGAATGGGAGATCTGTACCTTCCGAGCTGAGTCATAAATGCATCTTGGCTTCCAGCTGGCTCTGCCTCAGAATGCTTGATCTTGAAATCCAGCCACAGAACTGCAAAGAAACCCAGGCCAGATGGAGATGCTCACACAAAGAGGAAGTGAAGCTCCTGGTCTTTCCCACTGGCCAGCAATAACTTCCCAGCATGTGAGTGAACTGTGGTGAAAGCAGATTCTTCAGACCTCAACTGAGTTGACCCTGGAGGAGCAAAGTCCAGCCCAAACTGCAGATTCCTAAGCAAAATAAATGACTTTCCTTGATTTAAGTCATTAAGTTTTGGTATGAAGCAAGAGGCAACTGGAACATATTTCAATCAGATAAAGTATATAAAATATTTAATATAGTATGTGACATAATGCAAGGTAATGTAAGGTGAATGTTATACAAGAATTATTACAAATTTAAAGTTAAGATCACAAGTCCGGGGGGGGGGGGAGGTGCAGATTTAAATTCAAGATCTGCTACCTTTTAGCTGCTTATGTAAAGAAGTTATTTAATCTCTCTAACCTGCCTTATGTAACCCATTTCCCAAGTGACTCAGAAAGTTGTTAGTTCTGAGTGGGACCCAGCACAAGAGAAGGATTGCAGGAAGTGCAAGATGCTGTGAATACTGCTTTGCCTCTTGAGTCACATGATCCAGTGGTTCCTTTTGCACTTTAGGTGTCAGTGGCAGACAGAGATGCTCTTTGGACCCTCTGGTAGTCCCCTGTACACTAGTGTGTACTGTGGAGAGGTGATAGAGAACACAGTGAAGGATTTTAGAGAAAAGCTCTGTCTGCATCTGCAGACAGCTGTTTTTCCTTTGAGAAACAGCTCTGGGCTTGTTACTGGATCTTATGCTAAATGGAACACTTGACCATGGAGCAATGGGTTGCATAGCAGCCCCAACCGCTGCTCACGAACTAGGTGCTATTTGGCATTTTTTCCTAACAACAATGTATTGGGCCCAAGCAGGTGCTGAAGGTAAAAGCAAGTTGTATGAAGAAGTTGCCCAAATGTCCATAGTACCTTTCTGCTGTCCTCCAGCATATTCTTATGGCCTCATGGAAAGTACCCTGTAATGAACTGAAAGAGCAAGAGAAGACTAGAGACACAGATAGATGGTTCTGGGCATTACCCTGGGTAATGCAGCATCTGAGAGTGGAGAGCTTCACCTTTTCGAAGTCCATCATTGAAGGACAATGGTAAAAGGAAATCATCACAGTAGACACAACATCGGGTAGTGTGCTAACTCACACATGCTCCTTAGAAGAAAAAATGGCCTGATTTGGACTATGTCCTCTTTTGTGGGCTATCACCAGAGATCTGGCTTGTCAGAGACTTCGAAAGAATGGTGAAAAACACATTTAGAAATAGAATTGGTGAAAAACACATTTAGGGAAGTGGCATGTACCCCCTGTACCTCTTCATGTAGGTGCAAGATGTGAAGATAGTTGTGTCCTATGCAAATTCTCACCAAAATAGGGCCTCAGAAGAAGAAGAACTTAATAATCAAGGGGATAAGGCCAGTGAGATAGCTCAAAGGAGTAAGCACCTGCTTAGGCAAGTGCAGGGACAGGGATTCCAGCACCACATGGCCCACCAGTCCTCCCTCTCCCACCACCCTTGGTGACTGAGACTTGGCGTAGTGGGGCATACCTATAATCCCAGTGCTGTGGAGGCATAAAACAGGAGGATCATTATGAGTCCAAGCCATGTAGTGAGACCCTGTACCAAATGTGTAAAAATAAGTAAATAAATTATCATCATCATCATCATCATCATCATCATCATCATCATCATCATCATCAACTAGATAGGATGATTGTTCCTGTGGATATTGGCCAGTATCTTTTCTTGGGCACCTGTCATTGTCCAGTGGGATCACAAAGTGACCACAGTGGCATGGATGGATTTAAGCAGGGGCTCAAGAACATGAACTTTCATTCATCAAGGCTGACCTGGCTACTACCAATGCTAAATGCCTATTCTGCCACCAGAACAGACTACTGCTATACCATACCTTTCCCAAGGTAGTCATCCTGTGACCAGAACACAGACTGATTATATAAGAAATGGAACCTTGGTCTTAAATTAAATAGATTCCAGATATGGATTTCTCTTCCCTGCACATAATGCTTCTGCCAAATCTAGTATCTTGGACTTACAGAGCACCTCATCCGCCACCACACAGCACTGCCTCTGATCAAGGAATGCACTTCATGACCAGATTGTGTGGTGACAGTGTGTGACTGTGAAATAGACTGCTGCTGCCACGTTCCCCACTAAGCAGAAACAACTTGATTGTGAGAAAGATGGAATAGCTTTTGGAAGACTTGATTACAGTGTCAACTAAATGACAGTACCTCACAGGGTTGGAGCAGAGATGGACCAGAAGGCTATATATGCCCTGAACTTGGTATTGTTCCTGCCATAGACAGAACTCACAGGTCCAGGAATCAAGAGGGGGAAGTGGAAAGAGCAACACTCCGCATGGTCCCTAATGACCCATGCAAAGTTTTGCTTCCTCCTACTGAAGTCTTGGGTCTGCTGGCCTAGAAGACCTTAGTTTCAAAGGAACAAGGTTTGTACCAGGAGACACAACAATGATTCCACTGAAGTGGAGCCAAGACTTCCCCCTAGTCACTTTGAACTCCTCCTGCCTCTGAGTCAACAAGCAAACAATGGAGTTATGTTGTTGACAGGGGTAATTGATAAAGACTAAGAGGAAGTCACACTATACACAGTGGAAATAAGAAAGAATATATTTGAAATGCAGGACATCTTTACTGAGCCTTTTAATATTAGCATGCCCCATTACTAAGGTCAATGGGAAACTACAACCACCCAATCTGGGAAAATAATAAATGGCTTAGAGTCTTCAGGAAAGAAAACATGTGTCACCCCACCAAGTAAAGAACCAAGAGCCACTAAGCTGGTTGTTGATGTGCATGAGAAAAATGAATGTATAGTGGAAGAAGGTAGTTATGACCATCCATGACCATGAGACCAATTACAAAAACAAGGTATAATTGTCATGAGAATTTATTTATTTCATTAATATGCTTGTGTATGTGTGTGTATACACGTGTTAAGGAGGTATATATGTTTTTCCTATTGACTAGTTTAATACCATACTTAAGTGCCCTTAAATATGTATTATAATATGTAATTAATGGAATGTCAAGAGAAGAGTAGGCAACACTCAAAAACTTTACTTTCTGCTCTGGAGAGGAATTTAATGTGTTTACATCGGTATTATGTTAGGAATAATTATGAACTCACTATTACATGTGAAGACTAAAGATGTTTGAGGAAATTTGTTCGGTTTTCAAGTTGACAAGGGGTCAGTTGTGACTGCTAATTGTGGCATGTCAATTGTCCCTGAGTGAGAAGCACTAGCACATTTGAAAATTCTGAATGTGTCTGTGGATGATTAATGTGAAGACCAGCAAACTGAGGGGAAAAGACCCACCCAATATGGAGGTGGCACCAAACTATAGATTTGTAACCTGGACAGAATGAAAAAGAAAAAGGATATAGTTCCCTGTTCTGGAAATGCCCTGGTCCCCACAATCACCTTCTGATCTTGTCCTCCAGCTTCTTCAGCCTTCCAACACAGACTCTTCACCTTCTGATGCAGGTTCACATCAGAGACTTTATAGTAAGCTTTCAGGCCATTGATTTCCATCTGCTACTGGACCCCATGGCTCTATACTATTTTGGCTTCTTCTACCTCTGATTCCATACACAGCCACTGTGACTCTCCTCTCTTACCCTGCAGTAAAGCTCTTTGTGTGATTATACATATATTTTATTATTGATTCTGTTCTTCTGGAGGAACCTACCTAAAGCTCAAGAGGTAACTGAAATGTATTGAAATCAGATAATACATATAAAATATTTACTATATTGTGTGGCATAGCGCATCAGGTAATTAAAGGTGGATATTTTACTTGAAATGTTACAAATTTAAGGGTAAGATAACAGATACAGGAGTAAAACTGCCCAAGTTGAATCTTAGATCTGCTATCTTTTAACCATGTAATGTAAGGCAAATTATGCAGCTCTATAAGCCTCAGTTTCTCTTCTCATTGAACTAACTTCACAATATTGTTGCTAGAAGTAAATTAATTGCAGTTCCACAAATGGTTTGTTCCCCTTCCCCTCTCTTCCCTCCTTGTTCTCTCCTGTCTCCCCACTTCCCCTCTATTTTCTTCCTTTTCCTTCTCTACCCCCCATTTTATAACAAGATTCTACAAGCAATCAGATTCAACATTTACACATAAGAAGTATATATCAGCTTGGTAGAATAGCATAGGTGAATGATTTGTTGTTTTCAGAGTTGCTTCTCCTCTGTAACTAACAACTCTCTGCTATTGCCTTAAACTTATTCCCAGTCTTGTTTTCGCAAGATGAATTCCAAAGAGCTTTGCAAGTTGTTAATGGAAATAGATTTCTGGAGAACCTATGCTAGTATGTCAGTGAAAATGACAAATTTTCTCTAAATTTCTGCAATAGACACATCTTAAAGTGAAGTAGAATTTCTATTATACTATCAATTAATATAAAAGAGTTTAAAAATATCCAACATATTGTATGAACTGCATATATATGTGCATATTGATATTTAACATAGAGATAATTTTAATTACTTTTCTTTTTTTGTCTTTATGACACAATGTTAAGGGTGTATAGGGTCTCATTGAGTAGATAAGACTCGTAGTGATGCTCCTGTTTACAGCCTCCCAAGAGCTGGGATTACAGGCACGCTGCACCATGCCCAGTCTCAATCACCATCTCAGCATGCCCCAGAGGCAGGTCCAGCATGGAAGGCCCAGGGAATCAAACTCCTAAGCCCTGCATCTGCCTAAGTAGGTGCTTTAATCCACTGAGCTATTTGGCGGGCCCTGATAATTTTTAATTTCTGACATTTTGACAACATCTATTCTTGTTTTAGAGCTTAGTGAAATGTACTCTCCTAGGTAAGAGGAGAAATAAGTCCATGGAAGAGTGATATGAAAAAAAGACATTGGTATAAGAACATACAAAGGAATTAAACTGTGTGAATACATGACCCAAAATAATTCCAATAACAAACTAGGGGTCCACAAGGTAACAAAAGTTCAGATTATTAGAGCTGCAAGACCAGCCAACATTTTGGCCCTAGCCTTTCAAGGTAAGCGAAGACTCAGGGCACAGGAGAACCTGTACTGTAACATCATGAAACTCAGTTGTGCCCCAAATTTTATGATCAAGGAGATTATGGAGTCACAAGAAAAAGAGATTGGTGATCTATAGTGTGCCTGGGGAGAGTCACATGGAGAGAAAACTTTCACTCAGGCTCTCACAGAGAGCAAACTGGTCAAGCACTGGTCATGACTCATCCACACAGACAAAGAATCTACAGAGTAAGGTGCAGGATTACAAGATAAACCCTGAGAGCCGGGCGTGGTGGCGCATGCTTGTAATCCCAGCACTCGGGAGGCTGAGGCAGGAGGATTGTTGTGAGTTCGAGACCAGCCTGAGCTACAAAGTGAGCTTAAAGCCAGCCTGAACTGCATAGCGAGACCCTGTCTCAAAAAGACAAAAAAAAAAAAACAAAAAAAAAACCAAGATAAACCCTGAGGGGACTTCACTGACCTCATCAGAAACAAAAGCTACATCTTTTGGTATATAGATATTGCTCTATGTCAGTCTTAACCATTCAGCATAAAAGTATAAAAATGAGGTTTATAACGTTGGACCATAAAAAGAAGTTGAGCTGTAAATGGCTACAGTCAACAACTTCTTCAGATAACTTATTATTATTGTGGAATGTGGGACTGCGTCAGATTGTTTCACTGAGTTCAGGTACCTGAATTGGTTTAATGACAATGGAGCACTCATCTTTGACAGGTCTAGACAAAAAAAAAGGAGTATACAAAGGAAGAATCATGATGTGTGTGTATAAACAGTACAGTTAGGATAAATATGCTGTGCTTCTGCATAATTCTATGAGAAGCAAGCTTTGCACTAATACTGGTTGGACAAGTTATTATGTCAGCTTCTAGTACTATGGACAACCACTAGGAAGATAACAAGGTAGGAAGTATTAATTATTGAATCTGTGATATAATTCAGGTGTAAAAAATAAGATAAATAAACAGCTATACTCTCTTAATTCACTGATTAGAGACATCTGCTATAATAATGTCTGTAAGTATAATATCATGTGTGCACCTTGTATGATATCAAAACATTACAAAAACAATTTTCAATGTATTAATTTATCGAATCTGTCCTGTTAATTTGTCTTGAAACTGTCTCATTGCTAGTTGTTCTTCAATAAAATAAATTTTAAAACAAAGTTCAGATTTATTGGGGCTGTGTAACATGTCTCTTTAGTTTTGTTAACAATTCTTATACTTTCTGTCACTTGAATGAAAATTGTTCTTGACTTTACTGTATATCTAAAGTTCAGCTAAACATATAAGGGAAACTCGAAGAAAATTAGTGATGTGAATATTAAATATTAGTGTAGTACTCAACACATCTCACACTTAATCTCTCTCTCTGTATCTGTCACTCCATTCATTCTAGAAACATTTATTGAGAAGACATTTTTTGTAAGTAGAAGAAACATCACAGTTGATTCATAATGCTAAAAGAGCTGCAACAAAAAATGAATATGAGATTTATGAAAGGGGAAAAAAGCACAGTAAATGAGTTTTTTTTGTATAACAGGAACTGTTCTGAACACTTTATCCCATTAAGTGCTTTTATCCTCATGGGAAAGCTTCTGAGATGAGTACTCTTTTTGCATCTAATGTCCAGGTGAAGAAACACTAATAAGAAGTTAAATTAATAGATATGAGTCTTAAAAATATTTTTTTGCTCTACATTTTGGATAGTGGTCAAGGTAATTGATTTTCTCTGAGAATATTATTTGTTTTTTTCAGGCGAAAAGTATTCTAGAAAGTTCAGGGAAGAGCTTAGAGTAGTCAACTTTCTTCCATAATTTTTCTTTGAGTTTGTCTATAGAAGGCCAGATAGTAAATATTTCATTTTTGAGGGTTAAGTTGTCTTTGTGACAATTTACTGCTGCTATAGTGTAAAAACTGTCTTAGACAATGCCAACAAATAAACATGGCTGTGCTTTAAAGTACTATGTTTTTCACATTGAAATTTGCATAGGTTTAGTTTTTACACATTACAAAATATCACTATTATATTTACTTCAAGTTTTAAAAACAATTTTTAGTTCCTGGGTATACTCTGACAGAGTTGGGTTTGGGTTAGTTCACTGACTTCTGTATAGGGAAAACAAAATACGAGTGCCATTAAAGGACAAGAGGCAGTTGTCTGGGACAAAGGCATTCCAGGTGAAGGAAATAGCTATTGTCACTGGCATAAGTACACAGGCAGGACTCTTTCTTAGAGGTACACATTATCATCAGCACTTGGGGCTGGAAGGCACAGGGAAAGGAGCTAAAGGATTATGTGTGTGCATTAGGAATTTCACGTCCACTGTGTAAGTAGTGGGAAACCATTGTGGAATTTGTAGCATGACAAGGTTTACATGTTGGAAAGTCTTTTTTGGCAGCAAGGTGCAAAATAGATGAGATTAGTCCAAAAAAGAGTAAACACTGAAACAGTTTTGGTAGTTCAGCCAAAGACGACCCAGATACCAGATGGTCAGCCTTTAAGTCCATGAAATCCTGGCCTCCCCACACGTGCCAGGTCCTTTCCTGACTTGGAACCTTTGCTGGTGGGATTCCTATGTCTGGAATTTTCTGTTATTTTTCATAATTTAATTTCTTTTCATCTTTTTGGCTCCAGTTTTAATTCCATATTTCTCCAGGCAAACCTGCGCTGACCTCTCCCGTTAGTATTCACAACTTTGTGCTACTCGGCAGGCTTTGTCCTCTACTGCAGTGGTCACTGCCAGGATGGTTGCTAATGTCTGTTTGCTTATAAGCCATATGTCTGCCACTACACGGCAGCCCTGGCTGAGTGCCTAGTTCAGAGGACATGCTTAAGATATATCGGCACAAGACATACATGTACAGTCGTTACAAAAGAGTAGCAAGAACAGTCAGCTTGGATGTTGAGAACACGCGGTCAAAAAGAGAGATAAAATAGAACTATGAAAAATTCTAGATTTGGGTGACAAAATAGTCTGGTGCGACAAGATGAAATATCACAGTTCCTTCCCTCATCTCTGGGACACAATACTTGACCCCACAGTTTAAAGGAAGAGAGGTTTATTTTGGCTTACAGCTTATAACAGCTTCAGGCCACAGTCAGCTGGCTTCCAGGCTGGGCAGAGGACAGAGGTGCATACAGAGGAGGAGAAACTCATGGCAAGACAGGCAGAAAGCAGAGACAGGGGTCAATGGAGGAGGGAGAGAGAGAGATCCTCCAGGTCACAGCCCAGGGACTCACCTCCTCTCACTATCACAGTCAGCTTATGCTCATCAACAGACTGACCTACTAATGGTTATCATGCCCGCATGACCCAGACACCACCCCCAAGCTCTACAATGATCGAGCAGGGTGAGGATATCTAGTTATAAATTTTGAGGGAGAATGGAGAATGGGAAGCAGATCTGAGGCAGCTGTGGGGTGTTGATGTTTGAATTGCAACTGAGACATGGGGGAGACACATCAGGAGGCATTTGTCTGCTTCCCAGTAGGCTGAGATGAGCATTTACACCAGTACCAGTGACTTCAGGAACCTAGGCCCTGGAGACCTGGGTCCTCTTTCAAAGTTTTCCCTTTCAACATATGCTAAGGGTCAGAGTTCCTGTCCAAAAACTAAGACTTCTATTATGTTATTTCCTGCCTCAGATGTTGGTGGATGGTAAATAAAAAGTCATATGTTCTCCTTCCAGTTAGCCCAAGCTACCTACTATTTTTTCATTTCTTTTTTCCCTTATTTCCTTCATCTCTTTATTTCCCTTATGTCCCTGAGGCTCATTTTCTACTTCCAGAGTCTCATCTCCTTTTCCTCTAACTCTCATGATTCTTTCCCCTGCTTGTACCATTTCTGATACTCTGGCAGGAATTTTCATTTTTTGCAGAGCTAAAGCTATGCCAGCCCCACCCCTGGGGCATGCTAAGAAGGAAATTGAAACAGGGGGTGGTGGCGTGCGCCTGTAATCCCAGCACTTTGAAGGCTGAAAACAGGAGAAGCACTACAAGTCTGATCTTCGTGAGACCCTGTACTAAATATGAAAGAAAGAAAGAAAAGAAAAGAAAAATATGATTGCTATAAAACTTATATTAAGATTTTAATGTTAACTGCAAAAAAACCTCACAACTGAGCACCAGGACTGATGTCCTACAAAATTTATATTTTGCTACATCATAGTAAAAGGAAATGTCTCTTATTTGGGCTTACTGGATATGAAAGTTTCACTATAAATTGTTTCTCATAGACTCAATATAATATTGAGTTTAAATATTGGCTGGAATGCCCAAACTTTGAGGCTTCCCAAAAATGGAGTAGTCATGGGGTCTCCATGAGCACCTGTCTACTTGTCTGGAAAATGGGAACTCCAGTGATTTCAAGAAATTCAATAAAATGATTGCAGGGTAACACATCAAAAGTGGTGAAGCAGTAGATACTACGTAAGTATTGTGATTATTAAAGGATACTTAAATGGAATTTCAGTGAAAATAAAAATTGACTAAAACTCAGGAGAACAAAAAATTGCCAACACAAAAGTAATTTAGTTTTTTATCAAAAATTACAAATGTGGGGGCTGGGGAGACAGCTTAGTGGAATAAGCACTTCCCTGGCAAGTGAAAGGGTCTGAGTTCAAAACTAGACCCTGGTCTGGTTTTGCCAAAAAAAAAGTGCTGGTGTAGCTAGAGTCAGAGGATAATTTTCACATTCTACATTTCATGTTCTGTAACCCTGTACCTCACTTTGTAGATCCTTTGTCAGTGTCAGTCATGTGGATGAGTCTCGGCTATTGCTTGACCAGTTTGCTCTCTGTGAAAGCCTGAGAGAAAGTTTTCTCTCCATGTGACTGTCACCAGGCACACTATAGATCATCAATCACATTCCTCTGTGGCTCCATAATCTCCGTGATCAGAAAATTTGGGGCACAACTGAGTTATACGATGTTACAGTACAGGTTCTTCTATGTCCTGAGTTTTCACTGAACTTGAAAGGCTGTGGCCAAAACGTTGAATGACCTTGCAGTCCTTCCATTTCTCCAATTTTTGATCTGCAAACTTAGGTTGTCATGTTCTATAGTCTCAAGAAAATACCTTTCTTAATCATTTGGAGAATGTGATCATTTTATTTTGAGAGAATACGATATTTTAAATAAATGTCAAGGGCCGGCCAAATAGCTCGGCAAATTAAAGCACCTGCTTAGGCAAATGCAGCAGATGGGGTTGGATCCCTAGGTGTGCAATACTGGCCCTGCCCCTGGGGTGCACTAAGACATGATGGAGACTAGGCGTGGTGGTGCACACCTACAATCCCAGCACTTGGGAGGCTGAAAACAGTAGGATCAATGAGTCCAATCTATGTGGTGAGACCCCATAGATCCTGTAGACCCTGTCCTAAATCAATCAATCAATCAATCAATCAATGCAATATATTGTTAGTAAAATTCAAAAAGGAAAGAAAATGCCTTTGTTAGGCCAAATACTACATATTAATGTACATACATATATACAACACAATTCAAATTTTTGTAATACCTATAAAATTTACTTAATTCCCATTGTCATGTTTTCAGCAACTCCTAATAAACTGACTTTATTTAATATTTACTCTTCTTTGATTTGTTCCTTCCTGGATTCACTGTAGTGCCATAAGTTTTAGACTTTTACTTTAAAGAGAAAGAACAAAAACAAACTAACAAAAAAAACCACATGCCATGCTGACCCCAGTGCATTAAGCCAGGGACCTAATCCAGACATGGTGGTTTACACCTGTAATCCTAGCTCTGGGGAGGCTGAAAACAAGAGGATCACTACCAGTCTGTGCTGTACAGTGAGACCCTGTATCAAATACATTTTTTTTGAAAAAAGAAACAAAATAACAAAAATAAAGACAAAAACAACACAAAAATAATAGAAATGATACAGAATTTCAGAACAAGATAAGAATTGAACAGTGGCTGTTGTATTACATATTGTTATCATCAAAGTAGTTGCTCGGATTATAGTGCTGATATTCAATATACAAAAATTTAAATAACAAGAAGGGAAGGAAGGAGGGCAAAGAAGAAAAAAGGGAATCAGGGAGGGACAACAGGAGAAAGAAAAAAAATATGTTTGTGAATAATTGATCTCGCTTTGGAGAATTTTCTCAGGCAGGGATAATTTTTAAATTGTAGGATCACAATGATACTTCTAATCTTGTCTCAAATGCAGTTTTACCCCTAAGTCATTTTCCTTCCTGAGACCAAGAAAGATCCAGATCATAACCATTCTGACACATGACTTAAAATCAGTGAATCAGATCTTTATTGAGCAAAAGTTAATCTTTTATATATTTATTTGGTCCAGGTTCTCACTGTGCAGCTTAGACTCTAAGTCTTAGACTCTGGGATAGTGATCCTTCTATCTCAGCCTCTCTAGCACTGGGATTACAGGCATGTACCACCATGCCTGGTTTCCATAGTTCAGTGGTAGACTGTTCACCTTATATATCTGAGGTCTCAGTTAAGAAATACAGACAGACAAACAGACATTGAATAAACAACTCATGAAAATCATGTAGTAACCAGTGAGATTTCAAGATATATGTCTTTGACTGTAATGATTTTTCAATAAAATTTAACAGATAGCTCCTAATCATGTGGTCTAGTAAAATGAAATTATTGGTGGAAACCAAGAGTATCAATTTGGAAAACCTTCTCCTACTTACTAGATATATAATTGTGAGTATGTCATTTAATATCTATGAGTTTCACTACCTCATAATAAAATGTACCTAACAGTTTCTACTCTAAAGCATCTTTGAGGGAAGATTAGAAATAGTATAAAAATATTGCACATAACACATAGTTCTTGGGTGGAAACACAGGCTATGCAAAATGCCTCACATTTTGTCAGATGAATATTATGAATATGCAAGTAATAAGTCATTTGGTAACTTAAATTAGAGACATGTAACTAACTATTAGCAGTGCTTGAGAATAAAGCAAGGGCATAATAAATATTGATCACTTGAACAGTAGATACAGAATGTATTCTCGAAGCACACAAAATTATTAGTAATGTTATTTAATGATAATGTAGCTATTTGCCAGGCATTCATATTTGATTCATTTCTACTAGTTGAGGCAATGAAAATGATGTACTAAGATACTGAACATAGCCTGCCACACTATTAAAAACTACTTCTATGATCTGAAAAAAAGGCTATCAGCAGGAAAAGTACACTCCCATCAAGTGAGTATGGGCCTATAGATCTAATCAGGTGCAAATTCTCTGCTGCACCCATGATAAGGCTTGAGAAAAACCAAGAAGAAAGTACACATGTTCTGGAAAGTGACACAATGAAGAAATTAAAGCAGCACAGCTCAATCTGTTCTCCAATGAATTTAATACAAGGCCCTGGCATTAAAAGTAGCTTTATTCTTTGAGAATGCCTATACTGTCCCTGAAAGAGGATTTATATTTTGTATTCATCTGCTTAGTGTGTATGTTCATTTGATGATTGACATTTTGAAAAGTGACACTCTGAACTCAGTGAATTAAAAAATCAACTCCAGGGCTGGGGAGATAGCCCAGTGGCATAAGTTCCTGCTCGGCAAGCTCAAGGCTCTGAGTTCAATCCCTAGTCCTAAAACCACCCTCAGGAACTCATTGTATATTCACTTCTTTCTGCAACAATCCACTTTCCTACTTCCTAAAATCTTGAGAATAGGCATTCAGAAAGACTAACACTACCCCCAAACTATTTATTTGTCTCGCATCCACTGCAGCATATTGATTTTCACTGGCATGTTGCCTGCGTTCCCTGTCGTTTTTCCTTATTATATCACAAACTACAAGACAGCTGAGATTAAGCCCCTGTCTTTACCTGGAAGCCTAAGCCTCTCAGGGCCTTTTTTGTTACTCTGAACCAGGCTGAATTACAGAAACAGAATAAAACTGATCTTATTGCACACATTGGCTGCACTCCATTGGTTTTATGCAGAGTTCTTTAAATACAGCCATAGGATGTCAGTGAGCTAAGCATCCAACTACACTTGTAGGGGCCAAGGCCGAACTTCCTGAAAGTGTCTGGTTTCTCTCTCTGGCGAGTTCACAGTTTCTGGCAAATAGAGCTACATTAAATCCTTCTGCTGTACCATGAGTTCGTGTGAGGACAGACATTCCTTGCTGAATACTACACCTTTCAGAGATTTTTAAAGGCTGGATGTTCTTGCCTTGTTCATGGGACTAATGGTATCAAGCGTCCTTCTGAAATTGATTTATATTTATGTAATCCTTGCTGTTATAACTGAAAGGCTTAAACTAATTTTTTGGGTCCTTTGCCCTCCCTGCAAACTACTGCCACACTGAGACAGAAATAATCTATAATCACCTTACAATCTTGGAATGTGTACTTGATAATGTTTTTCTGGTCTCTTCAAGGATTTGGCTAATTATAATAACTTGGCAACTTATAATTGCCTCCTTTTCCTTCCTTTTATTTCTTTCTTAACTCTTTTTTATTTTTTAAATATTTTATTGAGAAACAAATAGCAATGAGACAGTTTCAAAACTGATTAGTAGGACAGTTTCAGTAACTAATACATTGCATATTGTTGTCTTACAGTGGACAATAGTCAATATTATTTACTTTAAAAATTATTTCAAGTTTTTCCTTGCCCAAGAAAATGCTATGTGTGTATAACCCTATTCTTATACATCTTTTAAGATTTATTGGGAAAAATAAAGTAAGAGAGAAAAAGAAAGATGAGAATCATTTTCCTGAAGCTTCTCTGCCAGTAGCCATGACAACCAACCTAGAAAGAAAGCAGCAATTGATTGGCACTGCTACTGGCTTTTGTTCCTATCTTGTGTTGATGATTAAGCCATCCTATCAAAAGAAAATGACTTGTCCTCCTTGTATCACTCTTTAAGAAAGTTATATTTTAAGATAGTTTGTTGGGTGCTAGAGCTAAAATACAAAGGAAAATCATGGAATCATTACATTGGAAAATTGCAAGCTTTCCAAGATGGAAAGTAGAAAAAAAAAGAAGAAAAAAAACTTCATCTTGATTGTCTCACAGCCTTCCTAGCTCTAGTAACATTTAGTTCTGGATAAACCAGTATGAACATTAATCATATTGGGGACTATGACCAAGGAGCACCCCACCTCAATACAAGTTCCAAATAGAGTATGAAAGCATCTGTCACAGGAAGCATAGGATATGTAGGCTCCTATTTTGATGACATTTAACATCTTTATGTTTGTCACTAGCTTTCTCCTGCTTGAAAGACTCCATATAATCAGATTAAGAGTAAGTGTGAATTGAGGCTAAGAAAGAGATGTGCCATGGTGCCCTTCAGGTCTTCCTAACTAATGTCCCCTACACAAAGCAGCCTTCTGCTCATCTGTGTAGACAGCCAGCTCCTAAATACTATGAACTTCACTGAGAGTAACTGCCAAGAGACAAGTAGGGCCTCTTGCTTCGAGACTAGAGGGTGCTCTTTTATCCTTAGGTAATCCATAAGAATAAAATCTCCATGTGTTTTTGTGTTCCACGGGGCATAACAAATTCCTCGCTAATCTTTGGGAAATCCAGTATTGGCAGTAAATGTTAGAAAGCTCAAAGACTTAGTGGCTCATCTGCATCTGGTGAGATTGACTGGAAATAGAGTGGATGTGTTTATCAATGTCAGTACTCAGCCTTAGTAAATAAAGACCTCCATAAAAAGAAAGTTAAAACAATTCTACAGTACTTCACAAAGATCTGTAGTATTAAAAGCAAATCTTACCTGCTCAGCGGATTCACACATTCTCAGGAGAAGCATGCTGTGGGTGGCTACTATACACTGTATACCACTCTGGAAGATTGGAAGGGGTAGGAACCAGTAAGACAAAACGACCAAATGCTAAGAGTACTACACTCAAGGTGTCATGAGATACATATTAACGAAAGCATGAGGAACTGAAGTAGGAACCGAACATGATAGGCAGAGTGACAAAGAGTTTTCTGGGTAAATCAAGTACTATATGTGATGACAAGGAGAAAAGCATTTGGGGTATTAGGAATCTCAAAGATCTTCTGTGGGGGCCAGAGATATAGCTCAGGGGCATAAGTGCCTGCCTGGCAAGTGCAAGGTCCTGAGTTTGATCCGCAGTACTGAAAAAAAAAAAACCTTCTGTAGCTAAAGTATAGCATGAGAAAGATGTGTGGACCTAACAGTGAAAAACGAGTAATTTTAAAAATGGCTCTTGATAGTGAGTTTTCATGGTTGCAGCAGGGGTACAATGGGAGCGCATTTGTAATTTCACTGATGATGGTGATGCTAAGTGATTTTTATGAGCAATCACTGTGTTCTAGGTACTGTGTTGTAAGCTTTACTTGGATTTTCTTTGTCTAGCATAATTAACCTCTTACTATGAAAAATACTTTTTCTAAAACAAAAAAATTGTTGAGAAGAGTGGCGATGTCATATTTTAAAATTCTCTTTCATGTTTGACCTGAATGTACTTGTTTCTCATACCTGTGTTTGCATTAAAAACTTGATAAGTTGCTTTGGTTCAATTTTACCTACTCATCTTGCATATGTATTTTAGACCATTGAAATATGATGATGAAAAACATGGAATCTCTTTGTTCATAACATAACTTCTGTCTCCTGAGGAATATAGTCCACCACAAATAACTCCTTACCAAATCTTGAAATAGCATACAGAAAGGAAAAGTAAAAGCTATGGTGGTAGACCCTGACCTGGGAAACGGTCTAGGATGAAGATTTGGAAAGTGGTGATTTTCACTTATAACCACCACATGAACTTCAGAACAAAAGAAAGCTGCCTAGTGATGTCTTCGTGTAAAACATCTGGTTTCTTAAAAGCAAAATTCATTATTAGTAAATTCACACTGAAGTAATCAGCTAACAGATGGAAACTTTGGATTCAGAGCAGATTCTTGTCTTTCTATCAGCTAGCAATTAGACATTGTGAAAGCATATTCTTAAACCATGATGTGTCAAAGATTTGCAGCTTTTAAAGCAAAACTGTCAGGTCGCAAGATTTATCTATTTTTTTTATTACTGCTTTTGATTTTTATGTACCCGAAAGAAGTTTAGAAATTATCCTGATTTCATTATTTAGTCATGGGAAAATAATGAAATCACATATTTTTAACAGTCTTAAAATTATACTAGAGTCTTTCAAAGGGACTCAAGTTTATTAATACATTCTATTTGGGGAACTCAATGTTCTGCATTCATAGTATACTATATAGATAGATAGATAGATAGATAGATAGATAGATAGATAGATAGATAGATAGATAGATAGATAGATAGATGACTATATATATATATATATATATATATATATATATATATATATATATGCAAGCTCACTGCAGACCAATAAGTTAAAATGACTCATGTTTCTTCCCTTTCAAATATAGCCATAAATCCAGACATACAGGTGTTCACAGCACCACTAGGGCTCAGATGACCATATGGAAGATCCAGGCTTCCTACAGGACAAAGAGCAAAGTGGAATGAGGGAAGCCAAGAGAGCCATATTCTCAGAAGCCCAGCAGAGTCTGAGTCAAAAAGCCCTGTGGGTGACTTTTTCTACCCTCACTAATAAGAAATTTCCCTCTTATTCCTCCCCTTTCTACCCTTCTGTCCCCTCTCCATCCCCTCTCTACTTCTCTTCCTCATCCCCTTTTTCTTCTTCTCTTTCTTCTCACCTCCTCTCTTCCACCTCTCTTTCTCCTCCTGCGGGAAGGAGCTGGTGGACAAGGAGAGAATGAACTGCAGCAAGAATTTAGGAAAGTGGAGAAAACAATTGCTCAGTCCAAATAGGATAGAACTTGAAATCAAAGTCGAGCAATGAACAGCTATGTCTGCTCTATGTTCCTGTCACTGGCTGCCTCTTCTCTGAGTAACCCTATCAGGAGCAGAGGAAATCCTGCAAAGAACCCCAGGCCCTCTCTTCTCTCTCTTCCACCTCCAACCAAGGAATTAACTTTGTCTGGCATGAAAAACTACCCTATCAACAGGAAATTTAAATTCCCAGTCTTCTTTAAAACCAATCTTAAAGTTTTGCAAACACTAATAAGAAATCAAGTGTTTTAAGAGATTTAAAGCATAACATAGACCCTGAACTAGTATCATCTTTGATGAGTGATCCTACTCTGTTGAAACAGTTTTCCTAGCTATACAACTGTCACTAAGGGTGGTAAAAGTAATATTATCCTGAAATCAAATCTAATATGAGAAGATGCATATAGACACTAAGCAAATCATCATTAAAATCAATATTCTACCATCTCTTACTGATTCAAGTTTATTTGAATATGAATAGGAAGTAAGTTACCATGAACAGTGAAAAATATATCTGATACAGATTCTCGGAAAATGTAGTAAAACACTTCATATTTTTTCTAAATATCCCTCTATCTCTCCCCCCACCACTTTTTTCTTTCTTTA
This sequence comes from Ctenomys sociabilis, assembly GCA_004027165.1. Lineage (NCBI taxonomy): Eukaryota > Metazoa > Chordata > Mammalia > Rodentia > Ctenomyidae > Ctenomys > Ctenomys sociabilis. Next base: position 40,224 of record PVKA01018308.1, read on the forward strand.
TAGGGATGTATTTGTCTAAAGAAGGCTCTTTATATTATGTAATGGAAATAATTCTGAAACTCCTTTGAAAATGGACTCTTCTGTCCTCTATGTGAGAAAACTTTTTTGCTTTATTTACAAAATGTCCACTTACAGCCTGATTCATCATAATTCAGCCATCAGATTTAGAAACACAGGGACAAATTTCTCTATTTGCAATGTAGAATTGACCTAAATTACTAATGGCACTCGAATTGAAGGCTTTTTGCAGACCAGCAGTAATTCGTTATGCCCCAGATAATAGAGCTATCACTACAAGAGATACACATATTTTGCAAAGTAAATTAAGCTCAAGTCTTTGGTACTCATGTATAAGAACTCTACTTAATAAATATCATTTTCTAAACACATGCAGAGACCCAACTAAGTCCTCCTAACTCTTTTAGATTTGAATTTATGTAATTTATAATTCTGTGATTTTATTTAAAATATAACCATATTGCCTTAATACACTGATAGTTTATTACAATTTTCACAAGTTCTTCCATGTTCCTTAATTATGTCTTGGACCGAGCCTACTGCATCCCCCTTTTCCTCCTCCATTCCTTGTAATCAGTTCTCCTTTCCACTTCACTGTGTTTTTTTTCTTAATTAATTTTATTGAGAAAGAAATAGCAATGAGACAGTTTCAAAACATGTTAGTAAGAGAGATACAATAATTAATACATTGCATATTGTTGTCTTTGTAGTAGTTATTCATAGTATAAGATGAAGATATGATATCTTGTCTAAACACTATTAGTACAAATTTTCTCACTGAACTAAGAGAAAGTTGCTGTGTATTTATTTTTTCACTACAAAATTGTCCTTCATTTATATCCTCCTTTTTTGTTTAGTTATGTCAGAAATGGTATGCCATTGCCATTCAAATATTGTAGTTGCGTGAGTTCAGCAAAGTAATCCAATCTAGTCCAGTAGCCTATAACAGTAGTGGATTATCTGCATGACTGGCAATGTTAAAAATTGTTGACTTGAGCCTTTTACAACTCAGCCTATTAATATGGTTTTACTTTTTATACCTTGCTTTTATACTTTTATGCTATATGGTTAAGACCAAGATAAAGTAAGACCTATGTAACAAGAAATGTAACTTTTGTATGTGACAAGGTCAGTCAAATTCCCTCAGGATTTGCCCTGAAACCCTGTACCACAGTTTGTAGATCCTTTATCTATGTTAGCCATGTGGATGAGTCACAGCCATTGCTTGACCAATTTGCTCTCTGTGAAAGCCTGAGAGACTGTTTTCTCTCTAGGTACTGTCCTTAGGCCCACTCTACATCATTAATCACTTTTCTTTGTGGCCCCGTAATCTCCTTGATCAGAAAATTTGGGACACCATTGAGTTATAGGGTATTACAGTACAGGTTCTCCAATGTCTTGAGTCTTCACTGACTTTGATCCCCTTCACCGTGTTTTGAATCTTAGTCTAAATAGTTTCCTCAAGCAAATTTGTCAAGAATTTCTTAAAAAATGAGGAAAAAGAGATGTGTCTTCAAAGTGTTTTAAAAGTCAATGTAGACTAGAGTGGAAAGCAGGATTACACTTCTCCATTAGCCTCAAGCACAGTTGATTTTTATTAATTTTTACAAAGAAACTCAAAAGTTATCCTTATGTGCCCAGATAGTGAACTCATTCCAAGGAAGGATAAAAAAATACTCAACTTTAGATTTTAATTACTGATCTGTAAATCTTAAAACACTATGAATTCATCTGTAGTATATCATTATGATTAAGTAAAATTGATAGGAAAAAATGTACTGATGTACTATATGGAATAGAAGTGAGGACACAGTCAAGCTGTATTGGGAGGCAAATTCCATTTTGTGTCTACTTAGAAAATATTTCTATCTTAATTACCAAGATAATCGCCTTTCAGCATATGTAGCACTAATCTGCACCTAATAGTCAGTATGCTTTGCAACATCTAGTCTGATGCTGTTCCAATTCCATATCAAAGAGAGACAGATTTTACTAGATTCCTGTTATGTATCACATCTGTACTGGGCAGGAACAATCTGGATGCTTTGCCCTATAAATCATCTTTTGCTATTATTATTATAATAGCTTTAATATAATTTGGGTAAAAACTCTGTTAAATTCCTTGAATTTTTTTTGGCTTGCTTGCCTTAATTAAATTGTAAAAACCTTAGTAATACTAAAACTAATTCTCACATATGTTTGTGAAAATATTATTTATATATGTTAAAGAATTTAGTGAGTGATTGTATCTCAGTGTTAGAGTGTGGTGGCCTGGCATCCTTACACAAGGTAAGTCAATCTGATCATGTGCAGGGATCAGAGCTAAAAACCAGTGGACTTTGTGCACTGCCCACAGGACGAGTTCACAGCTCTGAGAAAACATGGAATGGGAGGCCCAGATGTGCTGCCTCCTCAGCCGCCTGAGTATGGAGATCTTACTATGCTGAGTGTGAGCTTCTCACTCAACAGGAAGCACTGTTCCTAGGATGAAGCATCTAAGTGTCCCACACCGAAGCCAGCTGTCAACTCATTGTTTACCCAGAGAAACAGATCTCTATGCTAAGGCATGAGGAAAAATTTCAGTGCACCTAGTGAATGACAGCACCCTACCATACATGAAGGTAATTTTCAAGAATATTATTTTATTCTATTTTTCCTTTAATTCCTGATTTTAAACTTATTCCCAAGTAAGATGTAACAATGCTGTAAGTCCATCAGTCTATCCATCTGAACCCTATTTCAGGTACATGCAATCTACAATTTTTTCTAAAACTGATTAGGAGATAATTATAGTATAAATATCAAATAGGAACCTGGATGTAAAGTTTTGGTAAATATTTCAGTTGCTATTTCATAGTAAAATGAAGCTTGGTGAAGACATTTGCTAAGATAATACTACAGTCCAGTGCGAATTTAGGATTCACTGGAATCTGAATCAAGGACAATTTGGACCTCAGACTAAAGGAAGTACTAAAAACAAGCTAATACTAGATAAAGGTGGTGACTCCGTGAAGACTTACAAGGCTTTAAATAAATAAAAACAATATTATCTGATTAGAAAAAGTATTCAAGCATCTTTGTTTTTTTTTTCTTTTTTATTAAAGCAAATGAATAATATACATTCTTTGATCTGTTGATCTAACACCATCATTAGCCCGAATTAACCATTTTCTCCTTCAGTATACTATCTCATAGGTTTCTTTATATGATGAATTAGATAAAAATATGATGGGGGAAAGGAAGATAGGGAAGAAGAAATAATACATATTTATACACAAGACAGTTAAAATACTTATACAGCTAGTTTCTCTTAGTTCATTGAAAAGAAAGGTTTGTGCTAAATTGGACAAGATATCATACCTATATTTTGAATAACTACTAAGAACACAAAGATATGAACATATTAATTATTGTAGCTCTCCTACTAGCCTGTTTGGAAACTCTGCTTTATTGTTATTTTTTTCTCTTTAAAATAAAAAAAAAAAAAAAATACTCTCACCATCTCATGTTGTAAGGTAATTGAGGGAGGAAAGGCTACATTCATTAGTGGATTAATCCATGGATGAGTTTATAGCTGAATATGATGTTAGGTGGTGGGCAGAGAAAATGCTCTCTCTCTCTCTCTCTCTCTCTCTCTCTCTCTCTCTCTGTCCTTTTCCTCCCTCCTTCCCTCCCATTTTTCTGCTTCCCTCTTTCCCTCCCCTTCCACTTCTCCCCCTTTCCCTCCCTTCCTCCCTCCCCCCTCCCTCCCCTTATTTCCCTTCCTCTCTCTCCCCTAGTTGCTAGAGATTTAGCAGCTCTCCTGGACCATCTACCAGTTTTACCTTGGAGTCAACTACCATGGACTGAGCCCTCTGGAGTCATCAGCCAAA
>PVKA01018309.1:0-44108 GCA_004027165.1 Ctenomys sociabilis
GACCAGCTCAGGCTGGTCTCGAACTCACAATAATCCTCCTACCTCAGCCTCCCGAGTGCTGGGATTACAGGCATGCGTCACCACGCCTGGCTTTTCTGGTATTTTTTTCAATGATCATTTAATCTCTACATCATTTTTTTAAAGGCAGAAAAAAGAATACCTCTTTTTTTTTTTTTTTTTTTTTTTTTTTTTTGAGACAGGGTTTCACTATGCGGTTCAGGCTGGCCTTAAGCTCACTTTGTAGCTCAGGCTGGTCTCGAACTCACAACAATCCTCCTGCCTCAGCCTCCCGAGTGCTGGGATTACAGGCATGCGCCACCACACCGGGCAAGAATACCTCTTAAAATGCAATGGTTAAGTTTGAGTCAGCAGAAGTGACCTGCTCTGTGGGATTTATTTTACTCACATTCTCCTGAAGGGTCACATTGTCACTTTTCCCAGCGCAGTCTCTGGCTGGGTCCAGTTTTCAGGCTTCAGGAATGTGCCATGGGAGTATGTCAGGCAGGGTGGAATGCCAGGCACAGCTGACACAAGGCTCTTTTATGCACAGCGCTTGTCTCTGATTCTGTGTTTTTCTGAGTCCTAAGGGCCCTATGGGCTCAGCGCTTCTGTGCTGAGGTAGGAGCTGACTAAGAAGAGTAGGAGTGTCTAAAAGGCTCGGGGACCACATGGTTGCAGTGAATGGTAGGGCTGCACAGGCCAGCTTGGGTCAAGAAAAGCTGTGTCTTTCAGAAGCCTGGCCCCTTTTCCTGGAGGTTAATTTGCAGAGAAATCTGACCCTTCACAGCAGGGTTTTACAAGTAAAGTTCAAAAAGTTAGGAAGCAGTGTGGGGCTTCACTTCCCCACCCATTAGCTTTGTGAAACTTCCTGGTGGTTTCAAGAAAAAAGGTGAATTTGTTTTCTGGGCCAACTTAAGGTGTGAATACCATGTTGGAGGCCACATTCCAGTGTCTTAGCACCCAAGGAGACATATCCACAAGCTGGGGGAGGGCAGGATGTTTCCCACTCCTTGAACTGAGTTCAGGAAGGAGAGCAAATAGAAATAACCCCTGAGGGGTTTGGCGCTGTTGGACTTTGCCTAGTTTGCCCAGGTCAAGGCAAACTCCTCTCCCTGACCCCAGGGCCTGCCTTCTCCTAGCAGCTCTTTCACGGGAGTCAGGGAGCAGTAGCTTAGCCTTGGCCCTGGCCTTCTCGCAGAGCAAACATGCCTCTGGGTAGGTCAGCTTCCTCAAGTGTTGTCTGTACTCTAGCCACACCCACTCAGCCCCAGGGGCCATGCAGCCCCCCCTTCCCCCATGAATGTCCCCATCTTCTGCCTGCAGGTCATCGTGATGTCAGGCCATGAGACCATCCGGGTACTGGAAGTTGGTGTGGACTCCCAGCTCCCTGCTGAGGAGGAGGGCAAAGGACTGGAGAGTGTGGCTGCTGAGAACTCCCAGAGCAGGGGCCCTGCTGACACCAGTGAACCTGCTGGTGAAGTTGGGCCAGGCAACCCAGACCCCTCCACAGAATCAGCTGGTATGAGCCCATCACTCCTAGCCATTAACATACCCTTGAGTCCCTTCTGTGTTCCTGTGGGAAGCTAGCACAACCCCAAGGACCAGGCAACCTTAGGATCATTTTTTTTTTTTTTTTTCATTTAGTACAGGGGATACAGGGTCTATAGGGTCTCACTATATAGATCAGACTCACAGTGATCTTCCCATTTTTAGCCTCCCAAGCACTGGGATTACAGACATGCACCGCCATGCCACGTCTCAATCACTTTCTCAGCATGCCTTAGGGGTGGAGGGAGGCACAGCACACTGGGGAGTGAACCCCAGCCGCTGCACTCTGCCTAAGCAGGTGCTTTAGTCTGCTGAGCTATCAGGCCCGCCCTGACCTTAGGATTGTGTCTTTTGTCCACTGGATGGCCTTTGCCTCTGCCTGTGCTCCTGGCCAGCAGGGCTAGTCTGTACTCCTTGTTCCTAGAGTATTACCAGTCCTTGCAATCACTTTCAGGTCTAAGTGGAAATTGCTCAGGCTAAAGTGGGAAGAGATTGGCAGGGCTCAGTTTAGGGGTCTTAAATGAACCTCCAAGGGGTCCCAAGTCTGAACCAAATTGTGAGGCCCAATGCAGAGAGGACCGAGCCTTCAGAATCCTGCCAGCCTTTCCAACTCATTTTTTTTGTGGTTGGGCCAGGGGTTACCTTCCTCACACTAAGGATGTAGATTAGATTGATCCCACCAAATGTTTGCTCTCTCCTCTCAGATGTACAGGTGTAGTCCCTCTGCAAAGATGACCTTACAGTGTGAGCTGGATTCTTCTGCAGGACACCTGTAAAAGCCAGGCCTCTCTTGGAGGCGAGTGTGGTTGCAGGCCCTGCTCTCAGCCACTGATGCCCTTTCGTGACCGACCTTTCCTTGGCAACTCCTGCAGAGTACTCATCTCTCTTGCAAGAAGCAGTGGCCTTTGTTTGCTAGCTAGAATCCCATGACTCTTCCCTCCTTCACACCCCTTGCCTTCTGCTGCATTTACCCATTCCCTGATGGGAGATTTGGGTTGGCAGGGTTGGGTCAAGAGGAAGAGCCTGGAATAGATGAAAACAGACAACTGGTGCCAGGCAGATAGCTCAGTGGAATAAGTGTTTGCCTGGCAAGTACAAGGTCCTGAGTTTGATCCATCCCTGATACAACAACAAAAAGGGCAGGGGCAGCAAGATAGCTCAGTGGTCTAAATCACTTGCTGTGCCAGCCCCACCCTCAGGGTGGCCTGAGCTAGCCACAAAAACAGACAACCATGGAGGAGGCAGCTCCTGAATGGCAGCTAACCTTTCATCACTTGCTCCTCTGCATGCAGGTTATCTGGGATATTAGTGACCCATTATTTCTTCTCCTTTTCAATAAAGGAGTGACGAGATACAGGACCCTCTTTCTCTGGCCTGGAAGAGCTCTGCTGTAGGCTAAGGCCACGAGGGCCCTCCTGTGCTTGCAAGGGCAATGTCCTGGAGAGTGGACAGGACAGACAGGGACTTTTAAGTCTCAGCCACCCTTGTGAGGTTGCTCAGGACGTTTCTTGGAGTTATCTATGGTGCCCCAACTTGTTTTTTCTCCCCCCCTTGGACCTGAGGATTGAACCCAGGGCCTTTGCACTGAACTACAGCCCTTCCTCTGCCCTCCCTTTTGCTTTCTTTTACTCCTCTTTCTTTTCTTTTTATTTTGAGAAAGGATCTCACTAAGTTACTAAATTGCCAGGGCTAGCCTCAAACTTGCAATCCTTTTGCCTCAGTCTCACAGGGTGCTGGAATTATTGTTGTGCACCACTCTGCCCACCCCAAACTTTACTTTTTTACCTTTTGGTCCATTGTGCATCTCATTTTTTTCTAATGCCTTAATTCTACTCCTTATCCAAACTTAGTCTAAGAAATAGATTCTAGACCAGAAGCAGTGGTACACACCTGGAATCCCTGTACTCTGCCAGGCTGAGGTGAGAGAATTACAACTTTGAGTTACATCTGGGTGACTTAGTAAATTAGCAAGACCGTGTCTCAAAATTTAAAAAGGGGTTGGGATGTAGCTCAGCGCAGAGGCCCTGGGTTCAAACCAGTGTGGAGTAGGGAGCCCTAGATCAGTTATTTACACATCAGCATGAATGTATAAATGTTTATGGTATTATATATATCTTATTTCAGAAGTTTGTAATTTGAAGCATTTTATGAAATTTCCTTTCCATGAACTAATTTTAGGGCTGGGCATTTAGCTTGGTGGCATAGTGCCTGCCTGGCAAGCCTGAAGTCCTGAGTTTAGTCCCTGGTATGTAAAAAAAATGAAAAGAAAAAAGAAATTTTAGTGTTTGCACACGTGTGTGTGTGGGGGGGGTGGTATTGAGAGTTGAACCCAGGGCTATTGAAGTGAGCTATATTCCTCAGCCCAGTTTTTTTTTCTTTTTGTCTTTCTGAGGTAGGGTCTTGATGTACAGTCAACCTGGTCTTTTGTACATCTAAAATGTGATGTAGTGCTGGCCCAGCCCCCAGCATGCGCTGAGACGACAAGACTGGGTATGGTGGCATGCGCCTATAATCCCAGCACTTGAGAGGCTGTAAACAGGAGAATCACTACAGGTCTGACTTACATAGTGAGACCCTGTAGACCCTGTAGACCATGTCCTAAATACAGAAGAAAAAAAAATTCTTTTTTCTTTTCCTTTTTTTTTTTTTTTTTTGTCTTTTTGAGACAGGGCCTCACTATTCACTATGCAGTTCAGGCTGGCCTTGACCTGACTTTGTAGTACAGGCTGGTCTCAAACTCACAAAGATCCTCCTGCCTCAGTCTCTTGAGTGCTAGGATTACAAGTGTGCATCACCATGCCAATCCTGCGGCATGGACCTCTAGTGTAGCGTCAGTGAAGTTTCCTGGTCAGCGCATCGCAGTTCCTTGCTGAGGTTGCAGGAGGAAGTGAAAAGCTGTAGATCCTGGGGTTTCCTTTGGAAACTCATAGAAACTGCTTGTCTGACTTCAGGCTTTGGGTGATGGCAGAGAAAAGCTGGCCGGTCTGCAGGCTCCTGAGTGCCTGCAGCATGGCAAGGACATGTCCAGTTTTTAAGGACTTTATCTCACCTTTTCCCTAAACTAGCACTTTTTTTGGCCAGCACAGCCCACCCTGGGGATGGGGCTGGCATTGCATGTAGTGCTGGGGATTGAACTGTGGTCCCCTGCACCTGCCTAAGCTTGCCTAAGCAGGCACTTTAGACCACTAAGCTATCTCGCAGGCCCATCCTTTTCTTTTTTTTTTTTTTAATCCAAAGCATAGTGATTCTATTGCTAGCTGAGTCCAGAATACCTATTCCTGTCAGTTCTAGCTCATTCTCTCTTTGTCTCGTACCTGCTTGAGGCCCTCTTGCTGTTCATATGACAGGTAATAGTGTCCTGTAGAGCCAGGAAATCAGGTGCTGATAACCAGCTGTGAAGAGATCTTCCTTCTCTTCATCTAGATGTGGGAAGAGGGTGGCCTATCTGCTTAATCTAGCACAGCACTCCTCAGCCTCCTATGTGACTAGGAGTGGCATGTGGCAAGCTGCTTATGGTCCAGGGAAAGCTGACAAGTGGCCTGGAGTCATGCAGAACTGTAGTACAGGGCTGAAAGTGTCCTTTTTGTTTTTGTTTTTGTGGTGCCAGGGATTGAACTCAGGACCCTGTGCTTGCCAGGCAGGTGCTTATTCTACTGAGCTGTCTCCCTGGTTCCCCTGAGAGTGTCCCTTGAGGCTGCCGACATGATGTGCTACTCCACTAGGCTCACTGCTTGTTCTTCTTTCTCTCGATGCCACGTGAAGTGAAGTCAGTCCCGGGGATTCCTCCCGGCGCTGCCCCTGACATTGCCACGTTCAGCCAAGCCCCGAGCCAGCCTCAGGCATCGCAGACCCTGACACCATTGGCTGTACAAGCTGCCCCCCAGGTGAGGGCCACCCTAGGGAGCTGGACAGAGCCAGGGATGGGGTGGTCCTGGGGTCCTGCATGAGGCGGGATTGGGAAGAATCTGTGGCTTGAAAGAGGGAGTCTCTTGCTGGGCACCCTGGTTTACACCTGACCTAACTGGGCCCATTAGGAAAGGAACTGTTCACCAGCCATGTCCTTAGGTCCAGAACTAATTGTAGAACCTGGATTAACTCTTTCATGCTGCCAGAGTTTCTGCTTATTCAATAATGACTGAATGTCCTTATCAGTCTCCCCTGCCAATGCCTAGAAAAGTTAATGGGTTATTTAGAGTCCTCATTTAGAGCCAGAGAGAGTCCCCTGTCCAGTGAGTCCCTACCTCAGGGATCCTGCAGACACCCTGTGGCCTTTGCCCCAGGGCCTGATCCCTAGCCAGCCAAAGGTTTCCTTCCCCAGAACTTCTTGGAGACTTCTTTGGGCCCCTGTCCACTTGGTTGCAGCCTCTGCCCCAGTTCCCTGGCTGCAAAGCACTGGTCCTGTGGGCCAGGGCCCAGGGAAAGCCTGGGAGGTAGCAGACTATGAGGCAAGAGGCCTGACTGGGGACAGGCCCAGTCCTGATTTGGCCTGGAGGATTCCTCTGCAGGCAGAATAGTGTGGTCCAGGCACTCCTCAGGGTCAGGCTCCAGCTAAGGCTTGGCTCTGCCCACCCTCTATGGCCTTTCCCCGCTGCCCTCAGAATGCTTTGTGTGTACTCATCTGGGTCTGAGAGACCTAGTTTTTGCACTGTCAATGTTGATTTTTTATTTTTTCTTTTCTTTTTGAAATCTTGTTTACTTTTGCAGGTCTTGACTCAGGAAAACTTAGCCACAGTTCTGACAGGAGTTATGGTTCCAGCAGGGGCAGTTACTCAACCTCTTCTTATCCCCATCAGTATTGCAGGTCAAGTGGCTGGGCAGCAGGGGCTGGCCGTGTGGACAATTCCTACAGCAACTGTGGCTGCCCTCCCAGGACTGACCGCTGCTTCTCCTACGGGGGGAATTTTCAAGCCACCTTTAGCCGGTCTCCAAGGTAACGGCATTCTCCCCAGGACTGCACCAGGCCCCCACCACCCTACACTACTGCCCCTGCAAGTGTGCTTGCCATGTTGGACTCAGAACCCGCAGCCCACCCAGGGTGACAGCCCTGGAGTCTGGATCCAGTATCCCGGGCACCCAGTCACAGAGCTGCTGCTCCATTTCGGGACTCTAGGCCAGGACACCATGCTGGCCAGCAGGCCTTTCTTCCATCAGCGACTGCCTGAGATCACCCCCTGCCCCCACGCCAGAATCCACCCAGTGACCAGCCTCCTGCGAAGGACTGCAAGAAGAGTTGACATCTGGTTCTTGATGTTGGCATGTGCCATCCCTTCAAGGATCAAGGGAATCGTGGCTGCCTGTCCCCATGCCCGCCGCCCTGACCCCTGTCCTTCTCATGCCAGATCCCTTAGGATTCGAGCTGCTCCAGGCTGCGGCTAGGTGTTTGAGCACCTTTGTCTCTTGCCTTGCTCCGTAGCAGCTGCCGTGCTGAACACCGCTCTCCCGGCACCAGTACAAGCTGCCCCACCAGCCCAAGCCTCCTTGCCAGCCCAGCCCCGGCCACCAGCCCAGCCCCAGACGCTGTTCCAGACCCAGCCGCTGCTGCAGACCACGCCTGCCATCCTGCCGCAGCCCACCGCTGCCGCCGCCGCCGCCGCCGCCGCCCCCACCCCCAAGCCAGTGGACACCACCCCACAGATCACCGTCCAGCCTGCAGGCTTTGCGTTTAGTCCTGGAATCGTAAGCTGCTGCCCACACCCAGGGCTGACCAGGGATGGACCAAATATTGGCCAGTGGAGGAGCAGCCCCTTGAATGCAGCCCTTTTCCAACACTTCATCAGACATGGGCTCCTGAGAGCTGTCAGCTTGTCCAGCCCAGACAAAAGAGGACAACCTCTGCCAAGAGTCCTGGGCAGATGCTCCAGAACCTGAACCAGTAGACCAGCCTTGGCGGGTGGGATGTGCCTTAGGGATTGCAAACTTGTGAGCTGCCACTGAGGTGCAGCCAGAGACCCAGCCCCTGTGCCAGTATCTGTCCAGTGTGGCTCTTGGCTTCATAGCAGGGCTTCTGGATGTGACTTGGAGCACATCAGCCAACTACAGTCTGCCTTCTACCTCCCAGCCTGGCACAAAAGATTGACCAGTTACATGGCCATGAGCCCTCCTTCCCCTACCCCTCTAGTCCCTGCATACTGTTCAGTTAGTGAGTGCCCATGCCCTCAGCCCATTTCCCTCTGTCTGGGTCTCTTACCCCTCAGTCTCTGAGCAGGGTTCTTCCTCCACCCACAGATCAGTGCTGCTTCCCTTGGGGCACAGACTCAGATCCTGGGCTCCCTCACTACAACTCCAGTCATTACCAACGCCATCCCCAGCATGCCAGGGATCAGCAGTCAGATCCTCACCAATGCTCAGGGACAGGCAAGTGGTCAAAGCAAGGGCTCGAGGCTGGGGGTGGAGGTCGGTAAGGCTAGCAGGAGGCAGCCAGGAACTCAGCATGACAGGCACCAAGCTGCTGTTCATATGTCTCTGATACTATTGAGGGGAGCAGGGATGCAGCCACCACCCTGCCCTGGAGACACACCCACTCAGAGCAGGTATTGGCATCTAATACCTGAATCCTGGCCAAGAAAGGGCATTCCACTGAGCCATCTCCCTGGCTTTCAAGGGGCATTGAATTGGCATCTCTGATTCACAAACAGACCTGCTGCTGCCCTGCTGCAGCTTTGGGGATAGAAGAAAGGCAGGACCCTGAGAGTACAAAGACTTCGTTTTGTTAAAGAGGAAATAGGCCAGAGGGATTAAATAGTTTGTCCAAGTTAATTTCTTTTCCTGCCAGTGTGGGGATTTGGGCTGAGGTGGAACTGGACACATCTAGTGCCAGGTGTGTCACCTGGTTCCCTGCCTTATTTCCTCCTAGGTCATTGGAACACTTCCATGGGTGGTGAACTCAGCTAGCGTGGCAGCCCCAGCACCAGCTCAAAGCCTGCAGGTCCAGGCTGTGACCCCCCAGCTGTTGTTGAATGCCCAGGGCCAGGTGATTGCAACTCTGGCCAGCAGCCCCCTGCCTCCACCTGTGGCTGTCCGGAAGCCAAACACACCTGAATCCCCTGCTAAGAGTGAGGTACTGGGGATAGGGGTGGAGTTGGGAGGCATGGGTACCTTTCTAGCCCACCAGGCAGGATGACATCTAAAACTCCTGGGAGAGCAGGGGCCCTTCCAAAAGTGAGGGCCGTCAGCATATAGAAGGCCTACGTGAGTAGGCCTCTCCTGTCCCCTGCTGCACATGTGCCCTCAGACACCAGCACCACTCTTAAGAAGTCTCGGGAGGGGATGTGGTCAGAGCAGACCAGGCTTGGGGCAACTTCAGGGGAACATGCTGCTAGGAAATCCTTAGGAGGTTAATGCCACATCTCTTCTTAACCTTTTGCCTCTTCACTCTGCACCCTGGCTTTGATTATGCATTTATTTGTTCATTTCAGAAACTTGCTGTTACTTGCTTCTGGGGTTTGAATCCAGGACCTTCACATTGAGCTACATTTCCTAGGACTATTTTGTTTTAGTTTTGAGATAAGGTCTTGCAAAGTTGTCCAGGCCGGCCTTGAACTTGCCATTGTTCTGTCTTAGCCTCCCAAATGTGAAGACTATAGGTGTTGATCTTCACATTTTGGGGGAGGGGAGAATACTTACTATATTCCCAGTGCTGAGATATGATTACACCAGCTTTGTGAGCGCCATAAAGTCTATGCCAGGGGCAGCAATAAGGCACTTCAGGGTCCCAGAGAAGCAGAGGTTGGACATCCCAGGGGATCTGGCAAGGCTCTAGGGAGAAAGGGTTTTAAGCCAACCCTGAAGGATGGGTTGGGTGTGACAGTGCTGTCTTTGGGAACTGCAGCAAGTGTCCTAACTAGAGTGGTCCTTCTCCAACCTGTACCTCAAAATCACCTGGAGGGTTCGCCATTTGGAAGTCTTTCTCTAGAGGTCTGAAGTGGGGCCCCAGAATGTGTATTCTAACTCGCCAGGTAACATGGAAGCCAGAGGTTCTCAAATGTGTGCTGCTGCTTTTGAGCTTTGCAAATAACTTCATCTGAAAAATAGAAATTATAAACGTGCCAATGCCAAAAGGTTATGGATATAACACAAAGGCCACTAACACTGTGGTACACAGAGATCATTTGAGAAGCAATAGCTCTTACTGAGCTATTAAGAAGTGAGGTGCTGCCAAAGGTTATTTAAACATAGAAATGGTTGGTTAGATGTGCTTAAAAAAATCTGTTACCAAGTGGACCCAAGGTCTGGACTGTTGTGAAATTTGAATGATTGTCACTGGGTAGGAGGCAGCTTCTGTAGTTCCAGCAAAACTCAAGGAGCTCTGAACTAGGTAGGGCAGAGCCCTTGGGGGTGGACAGCAGATAGATAGAAGGGGACCATTCTCGAGACACTTGCAATCACTTCCTCAAAAGTTCTTTATTCCCATCATACTAAAAGTACTAATTTCATGTATTTATACTTTCTCCTGGGGTGTGTGCACGTGCATACATGTGTGTCGTTTTTTTTTTTTTTTGAAACAGGGTTTAGGTATAAATTCCAGGCTGGCCTTGAACTCACGGCAATCCTCCTCCTCAGCTTCTGAGTGCAGGGATTACAGGCATGTACCACAACGCCTGGTCAGTTTTTATGTTTATTAAAACTCTAATATATATTAGGGCCTGTGAGATAGCTCAGTGGACTAAAGTGCCTGCTTAGGCAAAGCTCAGGGACCGCAGTTCCATCCTTGGCACCGCATGCCACGCCAGCCCCACCCCCGGAGTGCACTGAGCTGGCAACAGAGTCTGGGTGTGGTGCCGCACGCCTGTAATCCCCCTGCTGGTGAGGCCAAAAGCAGGAGAATCACCATGAGTCCAAGCTGTGTGGTGAAACCTTGTAACAACCAAATACATTTTAAAAAATTTCTAATATATGTCATGTAAAACTTTAAAATCCCTTGAGTTGGGGATGTAGCTCAGTGATAGAACGTTTGCATTAGGCCCTAGGGTCAATTCCCAGTACCACCAAAAATAATAAAAGAAAAAGCTTTCTCTTTCAGTCTCCAAAGATGAATTTTGTTGAGAGCTTGCTTAGTATGATTACAGATATTTCTGAAAATACATTTGAAAATGCCTTTGAAAGGCATTATTCCATAGAAGTTATTTTACACGTAGCACTATGATTCAGAGTAGTTAAGAGAGACACTTTTATTCTTTCTATGAACATTTGTGGTGCTATCCCCTCCCCCAGCTGCACTGTATTCTTTTCACAGCTCCACACTCCTGTAGGGAGGTTCCACAGTAACCTCATTGACTTTGGAGGACTGGGAGGCTCTACAGTTGGGTTCAAATTTCTCCTTTGAAGGCAGAAATAGGAGAGAAGTTATCCTGCAGATGGGCACTTGAGGGTTTTGACCAAGTGCACTGAAGCATTCTAAGCCCCCCACCCCACTGGCCTGCCTCCTAGGAGGTACTGGCCTGGCGGAGCTCATGGCTGTTCTTGTTCGGGAGGTCATTGTTGAGGAGAGGTTATTAATATGCAGCTTCTAATCTTGCTTTTCAATGTGGTGCAAGTCGGAGTGCACTAGGTAGTGATGAGGATCTAATGCCCATGTCTGCGCTGCCTCTGGTCCACCCTGGGACTTCAGGTCCCTGAGCCAGAGAGGTGCCACAGGGGCCTGTTGTCTCTCTTCTCGTAGGTGCAGCCCATCCAGCCTACGCCGACTGTGCCCCAGCCTGCTGTGGTCATCACCAGCCCAGCTCCAGCAGTCAAGCCCTCTGCTTCCACTCCTATCCCAATCACCTGCTCAGAAACCCCTACAGTTAGCCAGTTGGTGTCCAGTAAGTAGGCCCCGGAGTAGAAGAGCATAGAGAAGTGGGAGAAGGCATTTATTAGGGCACCTTGACCTCCTCAGATACTGTTTCTCTTAATAAACTTAGTAAATATGGGTTGGTAGTACATGCTTGTGGTGCCAGTTGCTCTGTGGGAGGCTGAGGTAGGAGGTTAAGGCCAGCCTAGGTAACATGGTCAGACTCTATCTCAAGTAAATAAACTTCCTGGAATCCAAAGGGCAGCAAAGGCCCAGTATGAGAGGCAAGCTTTCTCTTGCTCCCCTCTCTTCCATTCCTTCCTTTTCCTCTCCCCTTCCTTCCCCTATTGTTGTTGTTTTCCTCCTCTTCCTATTTCTTGCGGCATTAAGGATTGAATCTAGGGCCTTGTGCATGCTAGCCAAGTACTTTACATGGAGCTACCTTTCCAGCCCTTTTTGTTTTATTTTGAAACAAGGTCTCACTAAGTTGCCCAGGCTGCCCTCAAGCTCTTGAATCCTCATTCCTTGGCCTCTGGGAATTGGGATTAAAGGCTTGTGCTACTGTGTCCAGCAAGGAGGGCTTGGGTGGGCTTTCTTTTCTCTTTCTTTCTTTGGACAACATCTCACTGTATAGTTCATGCTGGCCTTGAACTCACTATGTACCACAGACTGGCCTCAAACTCCTGGTGATCCTCCTGTTTCAGCCTCCTGAGGGCTAGGATTGCAGGTGTTCACCACCATCCCTTGCAAAGGGTTGGCTTTCTTATTCTTATTCCTGTTGGACTGGATTCTGGGCATGATGATGGTGGAGCTGCACAGCGGGATGTTTGGCTGCCTCTCAGGGGGGCCAAGTCCTTGGATGCCTCTGCTTGTCATCTTGTAACCCAGTATTGGAGGACGACTTGGGGAAGGATGGGGAGCATGGGCAGGGTCAGCAGTTAGAGCTCTTCCCTCATAGATGGGCTCATGGGCCCTTCCCACATGTCTTCCTTGGCAGGGTGATGAGGGCTTCAGGGTGCATGAGCCTTTTGCCAGGTGCCCTGATCCCTCATCACTGCACTAGTGCAGGCCAGTGGCCAGATTAGCAGGGATATGGCCTATCTCACACTCTCCCTGGTGCCTTCCTCTGGCCTAGAGCCGCACACTCCAAATCTGGATGAGGATGGGATCAACTTGGAAGAGATCCGGGAGTTTGCCAAGAACTTTAAGATCCGGCGGCTCTCCCTGGGCCTCACGCAGACCCAGGTGGGCCAGGCTCTGACAGCAACAGAGGGTCCGGCCTATAGCCAGTCAGCCATCTGCCGGTGAGTGAAATTGTCTGGGACAGGTCTGGGCCTGCTCAGTGCCAGCCACCACTGGCACTCATGGGGACCCAGACCTCCATGCAACCCCTGCCTGTGTCCCCCTTGCTTCTGCCTTCTTCCAGATGAGGAAGACTGTCCTAAGGGGGATGTGAACCCCAGGAGCAGCCAGAGACTCGCCTCATACTCCCAGAGCCCTCTGAACCTTGCCCTGTAATCCCCAGCATCCTCAATTCTGTTTCTATGGCAGAACCCAAGACCCAAACCCATGCAGGAATCCTAGCTGGACAGGAATAAACTTGGAATGTTAATTACAAAAATAGGACTTTAGTTCTGTCTTTTCCCTTAAGCTATACCATACCTGCTCACCAACCCATTCCCAGTTGGGTAAAGTATTACCTTAAAGCAATAGAGCTGAGTTTTCTGGGTGCTGCCTACAAACTAGTGTTGACACCAGAACCATAGGTGGAGTAGCAAAGTTTCAGAAAGGAATAAATGCATTGCTCAGTAAGGGTGAAACAGTTGTGTCTGTTTTATGGTGAGACTAGAGTGACTATTAAAGCAAACCCTGTGACACTTTGGCTCAGCCGGAAAGAGCAGCGTGGTCAGCACTCAGGGCCTCCAGAGGCCACTCCTCAAAGAGGTTACCCCATTTGGGTGTGAAACTTCTGGAACAGTTGTTTAGGGCCCTGTTGTTGTGACCCTGCTAAACTACACATGGAATGGTCCTCCTGTGCAGGCCTGGGATACTGAAGAGTCTGAGGAGTCTGGGCTTGGTGCAGCCAGAGAGGCCATGGTGGAGGTGGTGAGGAGACACCAGGTTGGGTCTTGGCAGCTCTGAGTGGAGTAGCTCCTTGGGGAGAACCAAGATTCCTTCCAGATTTGTATGTGCCAAAGAGACCAAGACACTCTCTGTCCCTCCCTGTGCATGTGTTGGCTGCAGATTTGAGAAGCTGGACATCACACCTAAGAGTGCCCAGAAGCTGAAACCAGTGCTGGAGAAGTGGCTGAACGAGGCTGAACTCCGGAACCAGGAGGGCCAGCAGAACCTGATGGAGTTTGTAGGAGGTGAGCCCTCCAAGAAACGCAAGCGCCGCACTTCCTTCACCCCCCAGGCCATCGAGGCCCTCAATGCTTACTTTGAGAAGAACCCCCTGCCCACGGGCCAGGAGATCACTGAGATTGCCAAGGAGCTCAACTATGACCGAGAGGTTGTGCGGGTCTGGTTCTGCAATCGGCGCCAGACACTGAAGAACACCAGCAAGCTGAATGTCTTTCAGATCCCTTAGGGCTCAGACCCAGCCCTGTTCCAGCACTTTGTACTCTTCCCTTGCCACCCACCTGTCACTGCTGCTGTGACAGTACCTGTCACCTGGCTCCTCTCAGCTGTGCTGCACTTGTCCTCAGTCATGAGATGCCACTGTGTGCATGTGCGTCAACACTTCCTCCTCTCCTCCCCCATCTTACATACTGGGGAGGGCGGAGGGCCCCCCATGAGAGCCCCAGGCTCTGGGCTGAGTGTGCTGCAAGAAGGGATCTGCAATGATACCCAGAAAAGCACTTTGCTATTATGGTATTGGAAGGGGGAGTTCTGCCGGGAACCAGGAGCTTCTGTCTGGGCCAGGGCCATAGCAGCTTCTGAGGACCCTTGGCCATTAGCTCTTGCTTTCGATAGCATTCTCTTCCCTCTTTCTTCTCCTTAGCTTCATTGTTAGAGTGGCAGGAGTGACTGTTGATCCAGTGGAACCACAGCCTCATACTGCCCTCTCCACCTTGCCTATAGGCATGCGGAACCCTTGAAAGGACCCAGGAGATAACGTTTAGAAGTGTGATATGCTGCTCAGAAGGTTGGACACAAGGTCTGACTTCAAGGTCAGAAGGTTCCCAAACTCCTAGGATCAGAACTTGTGAGCTCCTCTTCCAGTTCCTTTGAGGGAGAGGAATATTGCACTAAAGCAGAATGTTTTATTTTGCAATCAGTTTGGGAGGAAGGAACAGTAAGCTGTATTTACCCTGAAGTTGTCCCAAGTCTGCTGCTGGAATATTGTGAATTGAGGCCGTCCTCCCAGATTTTAATCGAATCTCTGTCCATGGCCACTACCCCATAAAACAAGACCTTGCAGCCTGGGAAAAACCCATACTGCCCAAGCACACAGGCTGTTCTGAAGAAACATGAGGAAAAGTATGCTGTTTCTGTTTTTTTCTTTTCCATGCTTAGCCCAGTCCTGTGCTTGGCTTTCTCAAAGGAGCACATGAAAAAAAGGCCAGGTAGGGAGGCCCTGGGGAAAAGGACAACCCACAAGGGTTTATAGTGGCTGCCCAGAAAGGTCTCTTCTGGGAGTTTACTTAACTCAAATTTCCTTTTCAACGTTAAGCCTTGGACATTGGAGAAATCTCATTTTGTGGAGTTGTAGACTGGGCATTGTATAAGCAACCTCCGTGGTTCTCTTCAGAGTCAGGATGGGTTTTGCCTCTAGAGGGGGTAGCCATGTACAATGTGGCTGGCACTTAGGCAGCCTCCATCCTTATTGTGGCTGGCCAGCCCTTAAAGTTCAGTGTGTGAACCCAGGAGGTCAGGAGAAGGAGGAGGTTTGCATGAGTGACCCTAAGCTTGCTGGAAGTTGTCCTTAGAGACCACAAGTCCCAGGGTTGACCCACCCTTTCTCTCTGCATCCTTACAGAACCTCCTCCACTGCATCTCGTGTGACCTACCAGGAAAGGGCATCTCCTCCTCTCTGTGGGTCACATGCAGAGCCACCTCCCAGTCCTGCTTGCTCCTCTCCCATTTAACTGAATTTCCTCTCTAAAGCCCTGAGTGCCAGGGTAGCCACCCTTTCGAGACCCCTGTCAGGGAGAGGTCCTCACATTTGTGCCATGCTGCATTCAGACCAGCCAGACCCGACAAGTGTGTGGTGGGGTGAGGAGGCAGGGGGCAGCTTGCCTGGTCCAGCTTCCTGGAGGTGTGTACATCTCTGAAGGGGAGGCTTCACACTTTGGGTCCTAGGTAACGACCGCCCCTATGAGATGACCACTCACTTGAGAAGGCTGTCCTTCACACATGCTCAGCAGGAGTTACAACTGTGTCAGAGTGGCAGGGTTTCAGCAACTCACCCTTTAATGAATTAAAGAGATACAGGTTTTCATGCTCAAATGCTTATATTCAGGGGTGCTTCTCTCTCTCTTAGGGGGGATATAAGTAGTCAATTACTTATCTGGTACCCAGAGAATAGCATAGAAAACAGGGTGTGGACATGCAGGAGGACACCTGTCTGTTATGTGGCATGGCAGGAAAAAAATATGAACCATCATGGGTCTAAATTAGGCCTGGCGATGTTTTCTCAGCCTCTCCCTCATCTAAATCTGTCTTCCCTAGGCTGGCCAAAACCAAGGTGTTTCTTTTCCTCCACTGTAAAGATGGATTGGTCTTCCAGAGAGATGGGTGTTTGCAGGCTGAATTCCCTGGGCAGTGGGGTGCAGGGCATGTCTGAAGCATACTCCAGAAGGCAGCTGGGCCTGCTCACTGTCAAGAGGGTGGGTTTTTTGTGGCTTTTTGTTTTTCGTTAGCATCAGGCTCTGAAATGAGTTCATATTAATTTGGATTTTGAAAGCATCCTTTTGATGTTAGGGCAGAACATGGTGGTTCTTTGCTGTGGAAAAACAGAATGGGCAGAAACGGCTAACTGCATAATCTGTGTTTTTTTTTTTTTTTTTTTTTTTTTAGACAGGGTCTCACTATGCAGCTCAGGCTGGCCTTAAGCTTGCTTTGTAGCTCAGGCTGGTCTCGAACTCACAATCCTCCTGCCTCAGCCTCCCGAGTGCTGGGATTACAGGCATGCGCCACCACGCCCGGCTATGTGTTTGTTTTTAAAGTGAAAGAAAGAACAAAACTTTCAATGACCCACTGAATCATCTGGGGCCTTTGACCCTGCACTGACCATGATATTTTATTCAGGAAAGTCCAGGGAACGATTTGGTTAGAAGAACTGAGGAACACACTTGAGTTTGGAATGAGAAACACTGATGTTTTTGTGTTCTTGGGAATCCAGTCATCTTCCTGTACCCAGACTCCCTTTCCTTCCTCATATTCCAGATCCTGACTGAGGTTCTGTCTTCTAGCACGGATGATGCCTCCTGAGGGCTGGAGGGAAGGGCAGGGAGGAGAGAGTAGGGAGGAAGCACTTGATGTAGTTGTGTGGAATAAACAGTATTTTTTCTTTTGTAACTGGTATTCCTGTTTCTTGGTCATGGCACAAGGTGGAAATGTAAGAGAACCAGTGACAGAGCCCAGGGAAGTAGCACGGCCCTGTCGGCCTCAGCAGACAGCTGGGTAATCCTGGTGCAAAAGGTGAGGATCGGGCCTGAAGCCTCACTGCAGAAGTCTCTGCTTGGGCCTTTTCAAGGCTTGGTCACACCTCTTCCTGTGGAGCTGAACAACCACCTGGTACATAGGACCCCAGAGTCTTCTGGCAAGCCTACTCTGAACCCTCCCTTGGGGGGAAGGACAGATTGTGCACACTTGTGGGTCCAAGGTGGTGATCTTGTCAGTTCAGGGTAACATACCAAATACTTTGCACTGGGTAAATTATAAACAACAGAAATTTCCTGCTCATGGTTATGGAGACTAAGAAATCCAAGATCCAGGAGCTATCAGATCTAGTGTCTAACCAGGACTCTCTTTCCTATCAATAAACATCTTTACCTGTATCCTCATGTGATGGGAGGATAGATTCACTCCTGTAGGCCTTTTTCTCTCTTTTTATTTGAGACAGTCCCTCAATGTGGGAGGCTGTTCC
Organism: Ctenomys sociabilis; assembly: GCA_004027165.1. NCBI lineage: Eukaryota > Metazoa > Chordata > Mammalia > Rodentia > Ctenomyidae > Ctenomys > Ctenomys sociabilis. The sequence continues at coordinate 17,412 of PVKA01018309.1, forward strand.
TCAGACTCACAAAGTTGCTCCTGCCTCAGCCCCCTGAGAGCTAAGGTTATAAGCATGCACCAACATGCCCAACTTTTCAGCCCTGTTTTAAAGGTACTGATTCTGGTCACAAGAGCTCCACTCTTCTTTGTTTAGCCACCACCCCAAAAGCCTCACCTCTTTTTTTTTTTTTTTTTTTTTTAAGAATCGGGGATTGAACTCAGGCCCTTGCGCTTGCCAGGGAAACACTTATTCCACTGAGCCATCTCCCCGGCCCCTAAGGCCTCACCTCTTAATCTGTCACTTTTTACTGGAAATCAAATTTCAGCACATACATTTGAGGAGATAAATATACAGACAAGCATTGGCCAAGAGATGTCAGGAGGAAGGCAGCAGAGCTTGCATATCAGGCTTGCTTATGAAATGTACATGTGTATATATCTTTGACTCAAGAAGCAGGGAGAACAAAGGAGTCTCTAGGCTGGGCCTGGGATACAGTCTAGTGTAGAACTGCAAGGAACACTGGACATCTGAATTCTATCTATTTTATCTGTTGTTAACGCACGTATGTGGTAGGGAGTTGGTACAGGTACATAACTTTTTTATAATATTTTTAAAAATCTTTTTGTTGTTTGGTATAGGGCCTCACTATGCAGCCTGGACTCAGTGATCCTACTGCCTCAGCCTCCTGTCTCAGCCTCCCCAGTGCTGGGATTATAGGCATGCACCACCACACTTGGTTTGAGTGCCCAGCTCAGCACAGGTTAGCACACATGTACTGGGAATGGAATTCAGGTCCTTGCTTAGACCACCCAGCCATCTTGCTGGCCCTACATGACTTTTAATTCTTTTTATTTTTTTTAAAGGATGAAAGCTTTTATTTCAGCTTAGTTTGCAGAAGTTTCAATTCTTAGTTGGCTGGCTCCAAGGCAGGGCAGCATGGCTCAAGGACACGGCAGAAGCAAAACAGTCAGCAGCATCAGCAGCAGCCTTTAATTCTTTTTAAAATCTCCTTTCTCTTCTGTGAACATCTAAATCTAACCTAGCCTTCCAGGTCACATAAAGCACACTCATTTGGGATTCTGGTGATCGAACTCAGGACCTTGTACCTGCTGTGCCTCTGAGCTATATCCTTGACTCCCATAAGGCACATTTATATGTATATAAGAAATGTTCCCCCAGGGCTGCCATCTGAGCTGGGAGCCTGAGTTTGGAGAGAAGTTCTTGCTGTGTCTCCAAGGGAGTGGTGCTTGGGCTGCAGAATCTAAACCAGTGGGAGGCAGGTGGCCCCGCATCCTTTTTCTTTTGTGGAACTGGGGATTGAACTCAGGCCCTTGTGCTTGTCAGGCAAGTGCTTATTCTATCGAGCCATCTCCTGGGCCTTCCTGCATCCTTTTTAACTCAAACCAGTCCTGCTGCAAGTTCCCATGCCCCCATCCAGGGAGGTGATCATGTTTAAGACCCTGACACAAGACTGGGAGTTGTAGGAGTTTTATGGTGTTTTAAAATACTGGGATAAAAAAAATGTCAAATGAAAGCCAGCACTTCCATGAACGGGATCTCACATCCCTGGCACTTGCTACCCACACTGGGTTATGGCTTTTAGTACACAGGTCAGGGACACCGTAGGTGCTTGATTGTCAGATGGATAATAGTAAATTTGCATTTCCTCCCCTCCCCTTCAAAGAAATGAGACCCTTACTACAGATGCCTGGGAGAGAGCAGGGACAGGGCATTCTGCTTAGCTCTGCAAGGGTTGGATTATGAAATGTGGGAGTGGATGAAATCTGACCAGATAAGGACAGTGCCAGCAGCTCCCACTGGGAGAGTTCTGGGAGCTGCTGTCTCTGGCTCAGACCAGTTGAGAGTGGCTCCTGGCAGCTGGCCCAGGAAGGCTTTAAAGGAAGTTTTTATGTGTGTGGAGGGAGAACAGTTTTAAATCCCAGGCATGGGAAGCACATGGCTCTGAGGACAGTTGTGGGGGCGTTGAGGAGGCAGCAGAGATGCTGACCTTTTACGGACTGGATATGTGGGCTGCCTTCCAGGCTAGAGACCAGAGAGAAGAACTTGAAATTGCTTAGATTGGTGGGACTGCTGTGGAAACTTTTCATTTCATTTCATTTCAATCAAAGGGTTCTTCAGAGCAGCTAGAGTGGGCCTTAGACTCCTTTGTTAGGTCGTGAGGAGAGGAAAAGTAGTTAAGGCTAAATGGTCAGTGCTCAACACAGCCTGCTGGGCTAGGGTTCCTTCTCGTACCTGGAAGAAGATGCCAGAGATTAACCTAGGGCATCTAGTGGTTCTGACTGGCCTGAGGAACTGAGTGAGAAGGGAAGCCTGAGGGTAGAAGGGTACTGGCCCTGGGAGTCTTAAGTCCTCATTTCTCCAAGAGAATTGATTTGTCTTAAGACCTAGGTGGCTGGGCCTACCTAGGCAGGCACAGGGACTGGAGTTCGATCCTGGCATGCTGTGCCAGGCCCGCCCCTGGGGTGTGCTGAGACTGTGTCTGAGACTGGTTGTGGTGGTAGGCTCCTATAATCCCAGCACTTGGGAGGCTGCAAACAAGAGGATAACTACAAGTCTGATCTATGCAGTGAGACCCTGTATACCCTGTCCTAAATACAAAAAAAAAACAAAAAACAAAAAAACACTAAATTAAAAGAATCTACTTAAAATTGCTTTGTTTCTGAGCAGCAGACTCAGGTTTTGAACCTAAGGACGCTCTCTAAAGTTTTTGTTCTCAGCTTTGCCCCAAACAGGGTGAGAGGTGGGTGACACCCAGGATGTGCGATCTTCCTGATCTTTTCTGTGCAGTTTCCATCTTCCAGGGTAGAGCTGGTTATGTCTTACCTACACAGTGTCTGAGAGCCTAGAGTGATGGTGCATGCCTATAATCTCAGCACTCAGGAGGCTGAGGCAGGAGGATCACAGGGAACTCAGGGCTAGCCTGGGCCACATAGTGAGGTCAAGGCACCCTGAACTGCGTGAGACTAAGTATCAAAAACCTGAAACGGGTTGCTGAGATAGCTCAGTGGTCTGAGTGCCCTCCTAGGCAAGCTCAAGGATCTGGGTTCAATCCTTGAGTTTGGGACACAGCATGCAGTACCAGTCCCACCCAGAGTGCACCAACCCTGGTGGCACACACCTGTAATCCCAGTGCTGGGGAGGCCGAAGCAGGAGGATCACTATGAGCCCGAGCTGTGTAGTGACACCCTGTCCCAAATATATTAAAAAAAAAAAAAAATCTGAAACAAATAAAACAAAACATCAGTACTACCTATTTGCTTTCAGAGCCTAATCTAGGAAAATGAACCCTTTATACAGAATCTTTTTTTTTTTTTAAACTTTCTGCAAAGGTTTATTCCAGAGGGGCTCAGTCCTTCATGGCAGCTCCCTTCCTCATGGCGGCCAGCACATTGCTCAGCTCCTCATGCTTCCTCTTGGCGGGGATGTGCGTTCCCACCCTTTTCTTCATGAGCTTGAGAGTCTGTTTGTCCTTGAAGACCTTGAGCAGCTCTGTGGCTCTCTATCTGTGGGCCTCAACAAGGGCCACAAGGTGACTAAGAATGTGAGCAAACTGCCATCTCAGATGCCTCACCAAGCACACCAAGTTCCTTTCCAGAGTTCCTGAGGTTCCACCAAAAAAGAAAAAAAGAAAACAAATTAAGAAAAAATTTGAAGAAGGTTGTAACTATGTGTACAATGAGCTATTAAACCTATAACATACCTTATAATTTGTTATTTTTTTTATTTTACGGGTTTTTTATTTTATTGAAGAACAAATAGCAATGAGACAGTTTCAAATGTAAATTGTTATTAAAATAGGATAATATTAAGCCAGTCTTAATGGAGAAACAGAAGTAGTGATGCATACCTGTAATACTAGCAGTTGGGACACTGAGGCAGGAGGACCTCTGAGAGTTTGAGACCAGTCTGGACTGCATAGTGAGTTTAAAGCCAGCCTAAACCACATAGCAAGACCCTGTGTAAAACAAAAAAACAAAAAATTCAAAGTGGACTATTTTATGATATTTTGGCACTGTATTTAATTGTTGTAAGTTTAGAAAGGGGTATGATTTTCACTAATTTATAAATTATCATTTTAATCCATGAAAGGCTCAAGATATAGTTACTTGCCCAAGACTATCCAGCTGGTGGCAGAGCTGTTGTTGAAATAAGGTATGGTTCTTCTAACAGGTGTTTTCAGATACTTTGGACACAATGCTGGATTACAAAAGGTTTAGAACCCTGAGATCTCCATGGGACATCTTTCTTTTGGTCTCTGAGCTCAAGATTTATTTCCTTACCCAGAAGCACATATTTTGAGATAAAACTAGCTCAAGAGAAGAAAAGTTGATCAAAGAGATGTTGGTTTTCTCCAGAATGAACTAAGACTTGGATCTTGGGGCTGACGAAGATAAAATGAGTGTAAACCTGGAGTTCCAGAGAGAAATCTGTAGCTAAAACCGCAGGCCACATTGTCACAGGTAAATCTCTTTCCTCATTCTTTCCTTTTTAGTTCAATATTTATTGCTTAGAAGTTTTCCTGGATGCGGAACTAAGAGTTAGGATAGCAGCCTGAAAAAGGCCTATTCTCTATTCGTTAGGAGATCATAGTCTAAGGAGACACAGACATGCACAAAAATAAAATTCAAACTAGATGAGGAGGTCCATCCTATAACCCCAGCTACTTGAGAGACTGAGGCAGAAAGCTTGAGACCATCAATACAGAGAATCGAAAGAAAGAAAGAAAGAAAGAAAGAAAGAAAGAGAAAGAAAGAAAGAGACTTAAAAACAATGGACTGGGCTGGAGAGGTAGCTCGACAGTCTAATTGCCCTGCCTAGCAAGCACAAGGACGTGGGTTTGATCCCTGTACTGCATGCCATACCGGCTCCTGAACCCCGGGTGTGCCTTGTTGGTTGAAATTGGGCCTGGTGGGCCTCAAATGTAATCCCAGCCCTGAGGAGGTTGAGACAGGAGGATCATTTTAGATTAGCTTTTTTTTTTTTTTAATCTTTTTGAGACGGGGTCTCACTATGCAGTTCATGCTGGCCTTAAGCTCACTTTGTAGCTCAGGCTGGTCTCGAACTCACAACAATCCTCCTACCTCAGCCTCCCGAGTGCTGGGAGGCGCCACCACCCCTGGCAGATTAGTTTTTTCTTTTTTGGGGGGGGCGTTATCCAGGATTGAACTCAGGCCCTGGTACTTGCCAGGCAAGTGCTTATTCTACTGAGCTATCTACATTACCCCTTTGGTAATGTCTTAAAGTGAAAAATACCAGGTACAGGACGGCATACTGAAGTTGTCATACTAATGTAGCGTGTGCCAGTTTAAGCCTTATTGGTAAAATAAGGGTTATTATACTTGCCTTAATCACCCTAATCACATGATTGTCTGGAAGACTATTGATAATGTAATAATGTCCCTGGCATATAAATAACATCCGTTATTAATTCTCAAAGGAGAATGTGGGGCAGGTATGGTTCTTCACAGTAGAGGAAGTTAAAGCTCTGTGGAATTCAGCGACTACGCTGATGTTGCCTACTAAGTGAAGGCAACATCCCAAACTTTTCTATTGTTTTTGCTTTTGTAACAGCGTTCTCACTATGCAGTTTGGGCTGGCCTTGAACTCCCTAGGTAGCCCAGGCTGGCCTTGAACTTTCTACAAATATCTGGCCTCAGCCTCCCACATTGCTATAAAGCTGTGTGCCCCCAGGCCGGTTTGATTTTTAAAACTCTAATATTCTTCCATTACAGTATTCTATACTTTTACTTGTGTCATGCTTTCCTGTTCACATGCTATGGAAATAAAGCAGTATCAATGGAAGCGGGTTTTAAACACGGTCGTGCCATTCCGACTGGGAAGTTTACAGAGACAAACAGACGGAAATGTGTGCGTGAGGGCCTATTTGGGAAACAAGGTTCTGTCAAGACGTAGGAGCACGTGGGCGGGGTGGCTAAAAGGACACTAGGTAAGCACTGGGTAAGTTCTGGATCAGAACTTTGCTACACCCGCACACACGCACACCCGAACCATTCCAAGACCGCCCACATTTCAGGGGGGCGGGGAGCCTCAGCATAGCTAGCCAATCACCGCTGCAGATGCCGATTAAGTTTCTTCTTCATTGGCGAGTGATCCGATGACGTCATGTTTTTGGGCGGGCGGAGGAGGAGGGTGCCATGATTGGTTGGCGTTGCAGTGGCGGGCGGTGGAGGAGCATGCTCAATCTAGTTTTCCAGCCGAGGCTGGATTTTCTCCCAGCACGTTTTCACGCCGTCGGGGGCTGCGCCGGGAGCTGAGAGGGCTCAGCAGAAAGCTGGATTTGATTTGAAGAGCCGAGGGATTGATAAGGGGTGACCGGAAGTGATTTTAGAACTGACCGGAAGCGGGGCCTGGAGGGGAAAGAGCTGGTTCCTTGAGGGAGGGGGCTTCCTGCAGAAGGGGCTGAGGAAGGTGGCGCGACGGCTAGGGCGCGGGGCGGGGCGCCCTTCGCTGCGGGGGCTTAGTTTGGGAGAAAACGGCCGCGGCGGGGAGTGAAGGGGATAGAGAGCCTGAGGAGTGGGAGTGCGGAGCCCAGCTGCCTTGGGAAGTCTGGAGGAGTGGAGCGAGTCTGGCAGCAGGGATTTTGGAACCCGGAGGGAGCCGCCGGGAAAGAGGACCCCAGGGCACGGGCGATTATTAGCTGTGCAGCCCGGGCAGGTCACGCGTGGGGGGTGGCCGGTGGCGACTGACGGTGTGGTCTTGATTGGGAGTTTTGGCCTGTCCTACCCCTGTGAGGTAGAATTACGTTCCACGCCTTGGTACGAAGAACGGTGTCTCCTGAGGCGAAAAAGCCAGGATGGCCTGGGCTCTGAAGCTTCCTCTGGCCGATGAAGTGATTGAATCCGGGCTGGTGCAGGACTTTGATGCCAGCCTGTCAGGGATCGGCCAGGAGCTGGGTGCTGGTGCCTATAGCATGAGGTGAGTGCGATTTCCCCAGCCCCACCTTCTGGAGACAGTCAGGGTAGAGAACACGAGGGGCCGGCAGAAAGCTTGGAAGTGCTGTCTGCTGGTGGGAGAAGGGATTTTTGTTGTTGTTGATTGAGTCGTGGGTGTTGTGGAAGACCTGGAAGAGCAGGCAGCGTGAAGTTTGTGCAGGGCCCATGGAAGGAAGGAGGGAGAGGCGAGGGTGAGGATGGCGAGGTCTGGAGTCCGGTGGGGAAGGTCGGGCGGAGCGTTTGGGGAGGAGGCCGGGGCGCCTTTGACGTGGGACTGGGGCTCGTGAGGTGTACTGATTGGCTGCTTGTGGGAAACGGGTGGGGACCTGGGGAAAGAAGTCCTCCTCACTTACCTCCCCGCTTGCCCACTTTTTAAGGCTTCACGTAATTCGAGGAAAAGCGGCAAAGGGGAGTTTTAGATGTTTGTAGACCTTTGTTTGTCGGGCAGTTTGTTACTAATAGATGGTAAGTCTCCTTGAAAGCAGCGTTACCTGTGCTATGTTGTCTGCTTGGTTCCCCCGTGGGAGCAAATGTTGATAGATGGGCATGTAGGGCTAACTGGGCAGTAGTTGGAGTTCTAATGCCTGAAGAAGGTCCATCTAAACAAGAAAATAAAAGAGACTTTGGAACTGAACTCTTTCATTGGCTCTATGAATTTGTAGGGGAAAGATGCTTTTTTGGGGACAACGTGAACAAAGCTTTCATTCTGGTAGTATCTACTGATTCGAAGTGGACTTTCCTCAGCAAAGTAAAATGAGTTAGAACTTAATACTTTAGCATCGGGATACTTTGCTTACAGTTAGAATAATAAAGTATCCTAAGTAAGTGATTTTTCGTGAAATTTGTTATGTATTTCTCTTAGTACTGAGAAATTTAACCTTGGTTTTAGCTTTAATTGGTCCTTGTTGAGGTAAATTTGATTGTAAAAATAGAGATTAACTTGGTTTGAGAGTGAGGGCTCCGGCCTCAAACTTGGACGTAGTATTTGACAACTTATATTGTTATTCATGGGAAGATTACCATAGCAAGAAGTTTGATTTTGTTGAGGTTATTAGAATTTAAAATAGACACAGTAAGCTTAACTGTAGTCATTATATTTATCTTCAAAATTGTTTAACAGGGCTGAGGAGATGGCTCAGTGGAATAAGTGCGTCCCTGGCTAGCTCAAGGGCCTGAGTTCAATCCCCGGTTCTGCAAAAAAAAAAAAAAAAAATTAACATCGGCAAACATTTGCTCATCTGCTGCATGAATCACTATATTTGAGAATATGTTAATCAAATGATGATCATCACAGATATTAGGCAGGCTTGCACATTTACATATTTGGAAATTTTTTCCAATATCAGACTTTTCCAGTATTCAAACATAATTTTATAAAGCTGAATGAGGTGGTACCTGGATGTTATCTCTGCACTGGGGAGGCTGAGACGAGTATTGCTGAGAGTTTGAGGCCAGTCTGGGCCACATAGTGAATTCAAGGGACAGCTGGAGCTACATAGTGAGACTCTGTCTCAAGAAAAAAAACATTACTTTATAGAAAGCATAATTTCTGGAAAATACATCATGTCAAAATTTTAAGTACTTTATGCATCTTCTTTGCTTGCATTTTTTTTTACTTCTAATGCATGTCTAATCTTTTGTGTTAATTGAATATTGTCAAACTTCAGTATTCAGAAGTCATTTAGTGCTTATAAAATAAATTCATTTTTACATTACTTGCAATATTAAAAGTTCCTATTTCTTCACATCATTACAACACATAATTTTGCATTAAAATTGTTTTGTTGTTTATTGAAAGAATTATTACAGCTGGATGTACTACTGTGTACCTGTAATACCAGCAAAGGAAGGCTAAGGCAGAAGGAATGCCATGAGTTTGAGGACAACCTCAGCTACATAATGAATCCAAGGCCAGCCTGAACTACATGGTGAAAACTTTTCTTATAAAGACAAAAAATTATTAAAGCAATTCTAGAGTTGTGAATTAGACAACTGTAGTTGTCTTTCTCTTTTCTCCTTCTCCCTGTCCTCCCTCCCTCCCTCCCTCTCTCCCTCCTTCCCTTCCTTCCTTCCTTCCTTCCTTTCTTCCTTCTCCCTCCCTGCCTCCCTCCTTTCCTTCCTTCCTTTCTATGGTCTCACTGTGTAGTCTAGGATGGGCTTGAACTCACTGTGTAATCCAGGCTAGTCTTGAATTTACTGCAGTTCTCCTGCCTTAGTTTCTTTTTTTGTACCAGCAATCAAACTTACAACCTCATGCTTGCCAGGCAGGCACTGTGCCATGAGCTGTATCCCTGGCCCTTATCTTAGATCCTTGGTACAAAAAAAAAGTGTGTATATATATATATATATATATATATATATATATACACACACTCAAATATAAGGATCTAATATCCAGAATGTATAAGAAGTTTTAAAAATGTTTATTGTACTGGGAATCAAACTCAGGACTTTATGCTTGCCAGGCAGGTGCTTGTGCCACTGAGCTCTATCTCTGGCAAGAATTCAAAAGGTGACATCTGGGGCAAAATAAGACAAAACAAAAATCAATTTAATTAACTGGTCGAAGAACTTGAATAGACACTTCTCTAAACCATCTATATAGCCAGGCATGGTGGCACACATCTGTAATCCAAGCACTCAGGAGGCTGAGGCAGGAGGATCTTGCAAGGCCCAGACCATACCAGCCTGGACTCAAGTTCTGCCTGAAATGCATAGCGATACCCTGTCTTAAAAAGGAAAAGGGGGGAATATATACACACACACACACACACTCAAATTTTTAAAAAATTTTATTGTACTGGGTATCAAACTCAGGACCTTGTGCTTGCCAGGCAGGTGCTTATGCTGCTGAGCTATCTCCCCAAACAACTGTGTTTTTGACACAGGTTCTCACCATGCAGTTTAGGCTGGCCTTGAGCCCACTTTGTAGCCCAGGCTGGTCTTGAATTCGCAGGGATCCTTCTGTCTCAGCCTTCTGAGTGCTGAGACCACGCCCGGCTAGTTTATCTGATATGACATGCCTTTTTTTTTTGGTTATCTTGCATATTCTTCTTTCTTTTGGTACTAGAAATTGAACTCAGGACCTTGAGCTTGCCATGCAGGTGTTTATGCTGCTGAGCTACATCCCTGTCTTGCATATTCTTTTTTTTTTTTTCCCTGTCTTGCATATTCTTGATGATAACCTTTGATACACAAGGTTGTTAATTTTTATGATTTTATCAGTGTTTTTATGTATTTGGTTGTTACAGGGACTCATTATACAGTTTGGGCTCATAGTGATTCTCCAGTTTTAAGCCTACCCAGCATTGGGATTACAGGCTAGTATCACTACATCCACTCCTGGACTCTGGCCAGCTCAGCTTACCCTGGGGATGGGGCTGGCTCAATATATGGTGTAGGGGATTGAACCACAGTCCCTGTGCTTGCCTAAGCCTGCCTAAGCAGGTGCTTTAATCTGTTGAGCTATCTCGCCAGCCACATTTTATCTATTTTTATTTTGTTGCTTTTTTTTTTTTTTTTTTTTTTGTAGATGAGGGTAATGTTGGTCTCACAGAGTACTAAGAAGTATTCTGGTTTTTGAAATTTTTGAGTAGAATTGTTGTCAGGTCTTTAAGTGTTTGATAGACTTCATCACTGAATCCCTCTGGTTTTTAACTTTTCTGTGGGGAGTGTTTTGCTTATAAATTATTAAATCTTCATTTGTTATAGGTTTCTTGAGACTGTATTTTGAGAATTTGATCTTACTAGTTTTTTTTTTTTTTTTTTCTCGGAATGGGGGATTGAACTCTGCTTGCCGGGGAAGCATTTATTCCACTGAGCCATCTCCCCCCCCAATCTTATCAGTTTTGATACCTTATGTTTCTAGGTATTTGTTTCACCTAAATATCTAACAAGATGCTATATAATTCAGGGTTCTCTTTTTTTTTTTTTTTTTTTGTCTTTTTGAGACAGGGTCTCACTATGCAGTTCAGGCTGGCCTCGAGCTCACTTTGTAGCTCAGGCTGGTCTCGAACTCGCAACAATCCTCCTGTCTCAGCCTCCCGAGTACTGGGATTACAGGCATGCGCCACCACGCCCGGCAGGGTTCTCTTTAAGTCCTTTATTAATGTAAGAGCAGTAGTAATATTCCTAGTTTCATTTTTTATTTTATTTGCATCCTCTTTTTTTGGAGTCATCCTAGATAACAGTTTGTCAGTTTTATTGATGTATGTTTGTGTATGTACATTAGCATTTTTTTTTTTTTTTCCTTTTGGCAGAACCAGGGATTGAACTCAGTGCTTGTCAGGCAAGCATTTATTCTGAGCTATCTCCCTAGCCCCTATTAGCATATATTTTGAGACAGTCTTGTTATGCAGTTCAGGCTGACCTTGAACTCAGTATATAGCCCAGGCTGGCCTCAGACTCATGGTGATCCTCCTGCTTCAGCCTCCTGAGTCCTGAGATTCCAGGGGAACACCATCACTTTTTGCTTGTTGACTTTCTTTTTTTTTAAGAACTGACTTTTGCTTTTGTTGATTTCCTCTTTATTTTATTATCTCTGCTCCACTTGAAGAGTGTTATTCCCCTTCTGCTGGCTTTGTGTCTAGTTCGTCCTTTTTCTAGATCTTTAAATTGTGAAGTTGATTCAAAACACTTTCCCGCAGAGTCCTCATGTTGGTCAGGCTGGCTATACACCTGGGCTCACATGATCCTCCTCAGCTTCCCAAGTAGCTGGGACACTGTACCCAGCTCTACTTGTGTTTTTTCTTTTGGTGGTGCTTATGATTGACTGCAGGGCTTTGCTCATGCGGGGCAAGCACCCTCCACTGACTTACATCCCCAGCGTGATTTTAGGGCTGTACTTGTTCAGCACCACTGGCCACATTGAAATTATGTGCAGCTTTATTGTGTTTATAGTTCTGAGGATTGAATCCAGGGCTTTGCACATGTGAGGTGAGCACTGTTGTTACTGAGAGGACCCTTTGTATGTGTCTTTGTTCTCTCTTTTTTGGTGGTGGTGTTGGGTATTAGTCTCATGGCCTGGGGTGTATGAGGCAAGTACTCTACCACTAAACTAGTTACATCCATAGTCCTTTTCAGTAGTATCATTTTACATTTTTATAGAGGGTCTTGGTAAGTCACTAAATTGCCCAGATTGAGTTTGAGCTTTTGATCTTCCTCTCATAGTCTCCTAGAGTGCTGAGATTATAGGTATACCACTCTGCCCAGCTTTTTTTTTTTTTTGAACAAAGTTGGGCTCTCAGTGCTCACTATAGTTTATTTGTGAAACAAATTTAAAAAGTTAGTCCAAGGAGAGATGAGAGGATTCATCCTCATCTAGTCAAACTCAACATTTTCATGTTTTATCCATCGACCTCCATCAAGGATCCATCTAGAGCTTTGAAGGGTGAGGTGATGGTCCAAGGCTCATCTTCTTGTGGGGCTCATGGGTGCAGGGTCTGAGGCAGTTGCTGTTTCCTTAGCCTGTGGGCCAGGCGCAGGCTCAGGTTCCTTATTGATCTCACTCTGGAGCTCAATCTCTCAGGCTGGCAAAGGGGAACAGGAGACAGAGGAACCGGGGGTTTCTGATCTGTGCTTCCAGCAGCAGCAACCATTATAGTGGGGAGCTCTGTGCAGAGTATTCTGGGTGATAAGTCTAGTCTGGGTTAGCAGATTTGGTCTCTTCCCTCTTTATTCTGCGATCTTGGATCGCCCCATTTCCTTTTCTGGCTGCTTCTTACCATAGAAAAGATGCAGGCTAGATAAATGCTTCTTGCTTCCACGGTGGGCAGTCAGCATGGTCAGTGTGTCTAGTACAGGTTGATGAGGACAGATGGCCCAATCAAAGCATCCCATAGCATCAGTGCTTCATCCTCTGGGATAGAACTGGCCAGCAGCTCTTCACTTTTTGAGCACACTGAGCCGGCTCCAATCATTTCCTTCCCTCCTTTTTTTTTTTGTGTAACCTGGTATTGAACTCAGGTCCTTGGGCTTGCTGAGCTATCTCCCGGCCCCCAAATGTAAATTTGTTATTTGTTTTTTAAAAATTATTATTATTATTTTTTGATAGAACCAGAGATTGAACTCAGGCCCTTGCGCTTGCCAGGGAAGCACTTATTCCACTGAGCCATCTCCCTGGCCCATCTTTTCTCTTGAAAGACATCACAACTTTGAATCTCAGAAATGTACGAATTATCTCTGCCTGACTTTATGACTCCGTTGGGCCACCATAGAAGAAGTGATACCTCTCCTTTCTTCCCATCTCCCCACTTTTTATTTTTGTAGTTAGTACAGGGTCTACATGGTCTCACTGTGTAGATTGGATTCATAGTGATTCTCCTGTTTTCAGCCTCTGAAATGATGGGATTACAGGCTTGCATCACTACGCCTAGTCTCAGTTGCTGTCTCTGTGCACCCCAGGGGCAGGACCAGCAAGGCACGCTTCTGGGGATCGAACCCTGGCTGCTGTGCTCTACCTAAGCAGGCGCTTTAGTCTGCTGAGCTATCTGGCAGGCCGTAAAAACTTTAGAAGAGTTTTCTTTTGGTTGGTGGGTCTGGTGCAGCAGGTGGAACTGGGGATCGAACCACGGTCCCCTGCGCCTGACTGAGTTTACCCAAGCAGGGCTTTAAACAACTGAGCTTGGGGCTGGAGAGATGGCTCAGTGGAATGAGTGCTTCCCTGGCAAGCGTAAGAGCCTGAGTTCAATCCCTGGTCCCACAAGAAAAAAATAAATAAATAAACAACTGAGCTAAACTGCAAGCTTCCCCCCACCCCCCCCTTTTAAGATAGGGTCTCACTATGTAGTTCAGGCTGGCCTTGAACTCAGTGTGATCCTCCTTTTCCAGTCTCCTGAGTGCCAGGATTTGGGTTACAGGCATGTAATATCACACCTGGATCAAAGTTTTTTTTTTCTTTTTTTTTTCTGTATTTTAGATAAGGGCCTACAAAGTGTTCAGGGTCTCATTACTAGATCAGACTTGTAGTGATTTTCCTGTTTGCAGCCTTCCAAGAGCTTACATTATAGGCACACACCACCATGCCCAGTCTCATCACCTCAGTGCACCCTGGGGGGGGGGGGGGAGCCAGCACAGCAGACCTGGGGATTGAAACCCCAGACCCTGCACCTGCTTGCAGGCGCTTTAATCCACTGAGCTATTTGGCTGGCCCTTTAAAGTATATTCTTTTTTTTTTGGTGGAACCAGGGATTGAGCTCAGGCCCTTGTGCTTGTCAGGCAAGTGCTTATTCTACTTACTGAGCTATATCCCTGGCCCCCTCAAAGTATATTCTTACTTCTTTAGTAATTTCCTCTTTTTACTCACTAGGCATTATAATTTTTTTTTGTCTTTTTTATATATTTTATTGAAGAACAAATAGCAGTGAGACAGTTTCAAGACAAATTAACAGGACAGATTCGGTAAATTAATACATTGCAAATGTTTTCATAATGTTTTGGTATCGTACAAGGTGCATACATGATATTATACTTACAGACATTATTATAGCAGATATCTCTAATCAGTGATTTAAGAGAGTGTTTACTTATCTTATTTTTTTATACCTGAATTATATCACAGATTCAATAATTAATGCTTCCTACCTTGTTATTTTCCTAGTGGTTGTCTATAGTACTAGAAGCTGACATAATATCTTGTCCAACCACTGTTAGTGCAAATCTTGCTTCTCATAGAATTATGCAGAAGCACAGCATATTTATCCTAACTGTACTGTTTATACACACACCTTATGATTCTTCCTTTGTATACCTTTTTTTTTTTTTTTTGTCTAGACCTGTCAAAGATGGGCACTCCATTGTCATTAAACCAATTTAGGTGCCTGAACTAGGTGACACAATCCAACACAGTCCAGCATTTCACAATAATAGTGTGTTATCTGAAGAAGTTGTTGACTATAGCTATTTACAGCTCAGTTTATTATTATGGCCCCATGTTATATATCTCATTTCTATACTTATCTGCTGGATGGTTAATACTGAGACCTATATATCAAAAGATGTAGCTTTTGTTTCTGATGAGGTCAGTGAAGTTCCCTCAGGTTTTATCTTGTAATTCTATACCTTACTCTGTAGTTCCTTTGTCTGTGTCATCCATGTGGATGAGTCACGGCTAATGCTTGACCAGTTTGCTCTCTGTGAGAGCCTAAGAGAAAGTTTTCTCTTCATGTGACTCTCCCCAGGCACACTATAGATCATTAATTTCTTTCCTCGGGCTCCATAATCTCCTTGATCAGAAAATTTGGGGCACAACTGAAATGGATTAAAAATCTAAACATTAAAACAGAAACACTCAATCTCCTGGAAGAGAAAGTAGGAGGAACTCTTGAAGATATGGGGTAGGCAAAGAGTTCATAAACAAAATTTGCATGGGAAACACTTGGAAGCGTCAACAACTTGGATCAACTCTTCTTGAGGAGTTTCTGCACATCAAAAGAAATTGTCAACAAAGTCAAAAGACAACCCACAAATTTTGAAAAAATCCTAACTAATAAGCAATCAGACAAAGGTCTGCTGTCTAGTATATATAAAGAACTAAGATATAACAGGGCCCTCAAATTTAAAGACCCAGTTCAGAAATGGGCATCTGAGATGGATACTCACTTCTCAGAGGACGAAATTAAAGAAGCGAATAAATATATGAAAAAATGCTCCATATCTCTAGCCATCCATGAAATGCAAATAAAAACAACACTGAGATACCATCTCACTCCAGAAAGAATGGCTCTCATAAGGAAATCAACCAAGAACAAATGTTGAAGAGGTTGTGGGGAAAAGGGAACACTTCTCCACTGCTAGTGGGAATGTAGACTGGTACAACCATTGTGGAGATCAGTGTGGAGACTCTTCAAAAGAGTAGGACTGGAAATCTCATTCAAGCTGGCTAACCCCCTGCTGGGAATTTTCCCAGAGGAACTGAAAACATCATATCATAGTGATATATGTGTACCTATGTTTGTAGCAGCACAATTTGTGATAGCAAAATCTTGGAAACAACCAAGATGTCCGTCACATGAGGAATGGTTGAAAAACATGTGGTATTTCTATATAATGAAGTATTACTCAGCTATAAAGAATGATAAACTTGAAGCATTTATATTGAAGTGGATGCCACTTGATCATATACTCGTAAGTGAAATAAACCAGACACACATGTGCAAATATCGTATAATCTCCCTAGTATAAGAAGTCAAAAGAAGAAATACAAATAGAAATGTACAACAACAGCGAGTCATATAGTTAGGGCAAAGTGAATGGCATATGCTGCAGGGTACTAATCAGCTTTTCTTCTGGATGGTTAACAACTTAAGTGCACAGATCAAAATTGGAGAAATAGAAGAACTGCAAGGCCAGCCAACATTTTGGCCTTAGCCTTTCAAGGTCAGTGAAGACTTAGGACATAGGTGAACCTGTATTGTAACATCATTTTTGTCTTTTTGAGACAGGGTCTCACTATGCAGTTCAGGCTGGCCTTAAGCTCACTTTGTAGCTCAAGCTGGTCTCCAACTCACAACAATCCTCTTGCCTCAGCCTCCCGAGTGCTGGGATTACAGGCATGCACCACCATGCCTGGTGAGGCTCTTGCACTTGCCAGGGAAGTGCTTATTCCACTGAGCCATCTCCCCAGCCCTCTATATTATGATTTTTTTGAGATAGGGTCTCACTGTGCAGTTCAACTCATAGTGATCCTCCTGTCTCAACCTGCCCAGTGCTGGTTTCGTGGTAGCATGGTATGCCAGGGCATGGCATGCAGAACCAAGGATTAAGCTTGGTTCTTTCACTTGCCAGACAAGTGCTTAGACAGCTGAGCTATCTCTCCAGCCCTCAAAATATATTCTTATTTCTTTAATGGTTTCCTCTTTTTCCCTCTAGGTATTTATTTATTTATATTTATATATTTGGTACAGGGTCTCACTATGCAGCTCAGACTCATTGTGATCCTCCTGTTTTCAGCCTCCCCAGTGCTGGGATTACAGGTGTGTACCATCATGCCCAGACTCTTACTAGTTGTTCATATATATATATATATATATATATATATATATATATATATATATATATTATTTGTTTATTTATTTATTTTTGACATAAGGTGTCACTATGCAGTTCACACTGGCCTTAAAATCAGCAGCACATACTTGAAAATTGCTAAGACAGTGGATTTTATTTTATTTTATTTTTTAAGACTGGATTTTAAATGTTACTATAAAAAGTGGTAAGCCTATGTGATAGTGCATGTTTCAGTTTGTTTTGGACTTTGGTTTCTGTGATGTTGTAGTATGGTCCTGAGCTTTTTTTTTTCTCGCCCTTTCTGTGAGTACTTTGAATCATCTCACCTTCATGTTACCTAATTCTTCTGTCTCTTTTGATCTGCTGTTAAACCTATCTAGTAAATGGGTTTTTGTTGTTGTTGTTGCTGTAGTGTTTTGAGACAAGATCTCACCATATTGCATAGGCTGACTGAACTGGCAATTCTCCTGCCTTAGTCTTCCCCAAGTAGCTGGGACTATAGCAGGTACACAGCTATGCCCAATCTTCTAGCGAGTTGTAGGATTTTTAAATGCTGTACTTTTTTGTCCATAATTTCTATGTTGTCACTTTTTATAACTTTTCATTTATTTTATTGATATTTCTTAGTTGTTGAGACATCATTTTCCTTTAGCTTTTTTTTTTTTTTTTTTTTTTTTTTTTGAGACAGGGTCTCGCTATGCAGTTCAGGCTGGCTTTAAGCTCACTTTGTAGCTCAGGCTGGTCTCGAACTCACAACAATCCTCCTGCCTCAGCCTCCCGAGTGCTGGGATTACAGGCATGCGCCACCACGCCCGGCTTCCTTTAGCTTTTGTTTCTGATTTCCTTAGTTCTTTCAGCATATTCAATATAGTAAATTAAAGTTGTCTAGTAAATTACGCTTGTTCATATCTGTTAATTTCTTCCGTCTTTACTCTGCACTTGCCAGGTAGGCGCTTACTGAACTATCTCCCTGACCCTAAATGTTTTTTTTTTTTAATTTTGAGAAATGATGGAGTTGGGGAGATGGCTCAGTAGTAAGTGCCTCCCTGGCAAGTGCAGGGTCCTGAGTTCAATCCCTGGTTCTGCAAAGGAAGGAAGGAAGGAAGGAAGGAAGGAAGGAAGGAAGGAAGGAAGGAAGGAAGAAAGAAAGAAAGAAAGAAAGAAAGAAAGAAAGAAAGAAAGAAAGAAAGAAAGAAAGAAAGAAAGAAAGCAAGCAAGCATTTTTGTGGTAGCTCTGTAAATCGTATTCTACTCTCTTCCCAGGGTAATTACTATTTAGTGAAAGCTGCACGCATCCTTTCATTTAGTGGCTTTTATAATTGTTTTTGTTCTTTTTTTTTCTGGTACTTGGGATCAAAGTCAGGGCCTTGCACCTGCCAGGTGGATGCTTATGCTGCTGAGCTCTGTCCCTGGCCCCCTTTGTTTTTGTTCTTGCTGTTGTTTGAGATGGAATCTTGCTATGTAGTTTATTATATAGCCCAGGCTAGCTTCAAATGCAAGGTGATCCTCCTACCTCAGCTTCTTAAGTGCTGGGATTATGGGCACGTGCTACTGTGCCTGGCTATAACCTCATTTGTTGAAGGACAAGTCTTCTGTTACCAACTGTAGCACAAGCCAACTGGAGCACCATCTGGGGCCACTGTCCCCACAGCTCCTATGATGGGGCTAGGAGCTGGACTGTGACAGATGATGGCCAGGGGATAGCTCAGTAGGATAAGATGTTAGGCCAAATGTTGAAATTCACTAACACTTACCAGTGTTATTCTTCATCATCCACTTTTTTGGATACTGTAGTGTGTGACTAGACTCCAGAGTTCTAGAATAGTTGCTTGAAGTAGTTGGGTGTGGTGGCACATGCCTGTAAGAGGCTGAGGTAGGAGGATTGCTGTGATTTTGAGGCTAGCGTGGGCATCATAATGAGTACAAAGCCAGCCTGAAAAACAACTCAGAAAAACAAAACAAAAGGCCAGCCTCATAGCTCAGTGGACTAAAGTGCCTGCTTAGGCAGAGCGCAGCAGCTGGGTTCAAACCCCGCTGTGCCATGCTGTGCCTGCCCCACTCATGGGTCATGCTGAGATGGTGATGGAGCCTGGGAGCGTTGGCACATGCCTATAATCCCAGCACTTGAGAGGCTGAAAACAGGAGAATCACTACGAGTCTGATCTACATGGTGAGACCCTGTAGACCCCGCAGACCCTGTCCTAAATACAGGGAAAAAAAGAAACAAAAAACAAAAGTTGCTTCAAGCAGTTCTTACTGTCTTAGTAGTTGTTTTGAAGGTACATACTAATTTCTGGAACTTCCTACTTCATTATCTTTCATGACCTCTGTCCTTAATTTTCAACAGTCATTTGATTCTTTTAGTCCTGCTTCTGGTTCCACATATTCAGCCTGCCTCCCCCTGTGCTCTACATAGAGGCCTTTGTAAGTGCCTGTGTGCTCCTCTGTTCACTTAAAACATAATTTCAGCCTCATAATTTTTGCACTTGTCTGGAGCCAGCTGATTCTTGCATGTAGCATCCCATGAGATGTGCCAGGCACCCACAGAGGACACTGATGCTGGCCAGGTTGCCACTGCTCCTCCTGGCACTGCTTCTACCATGTGTATTTATTCTGCTCAAGCAGCTATTGTGGCACTTAGAAGTCACTGCACTCAGATTGCCTCTGCTGCCCCAAATCCAACTAATGCCATCACCAGTGGAATGTGGCAGTCCCTATACTCAACAGCCAGTGCTCTTACTCTCTCTTGTATATATCTACTGTTAGAGACTCAGGCCAAAAAGCATCTTCTAAACTCAGACAGCACTAAAAGTCCACTATGGCAAGGGAGAAATAGGCCTTCATCAAGTCAGCTGTTTCCCTGCCTTACTTGATTGACACAGAATGTTGCAAATTCCACATTTGATTGATCGGAAGGACATGTGAAGGTTTTGACAGATGCTAAATGCTAGCATTAAACGCTGGAATTTTGTGTACAAGGTGAAAAGATAACATCCAAAGTGAGCCATGATTTCTATGAATGACTTCAGCGTCTTCAGAAACATGGATATTTAAGGCTGGGTATGGTGGCACACACCACTAATCCCAGCACTCTGGGAAGCTGAGGCTGGAAGATCACAAGTTCCAGCTTGACCTGTTGAGTTAATACCAGATTAAGTTTAGTCACTTAATGAGGGCTTGTCTCAAAAATAAACAGAAAGGGCTGGGATATAGCTTAGTGCCAGGGCTACGGGTTCAATCCCTATTCCTACAAAAACCAAACCAAAATATAAAATCCTTTAAAACTACCGTGCAAACAAGCATAGATTAATATCTAGACATAAAGGATGGGATATAGTATAATGGTCCAGTTTTCATTTTGTTCATTAAATCTATGAACGTAATAAAACAGTAAGATAGAGAGCTTCCATGATCTGTTTAGATGTGTGTTAGGAGGAACTACCAGAAGTTCTTATAAATACTCAATGTACTCTTTCAGGGCTGATACACCCTTTTAAAAAATTAATTAATTTAGGGCCTCAGAAAAAGCTCAGCAGTCTAAGCACCTGTCTAGGGAAGTGCAAGGACCTGGGTTTGTTCCCTGGCACCACATACCATGCGGGCTCCGTCTTGGGCCAAGCCGGCCACTAGGACCAAGCATGGTAGTGCATGCCTGTAATCCCAACACTGGGGAGGCTGAAACAGGAAGATTACTACGAGTACAAGCTGCACCGTGAGGCCTTGTACCAAACAGATACAATTTTAAAAAATTATTTATTCTCAGTAGACAACTCAGACTCATAGTAAGCCTCCTGTCTCAGCCTCCCCAGTGCTGGGATTATAGGCATGGGTCGCCATGCCTGGTTCGGTGGCCAGTGCTGCATGTGGTACCGGGGAATGAGCCCCCGTTCTTGTGCTTGCCAGGCAGGCACTTAGACCTCTGAGCTATCTCCTTAGCTCAGTGTTGATATACTCTTGAAAATGTTCATGTTGTTAAGCTGTCACTTTTGTCTTGAGAACTAAACTTTTTTTTTTCTTTTGTGTCTTTGGACTTAACATTACATTTAACTTTTCATGTAGTCACATATGCCTGGTCAGTGATAATATTTGAATCTACCTCCAAATTCAAGCAAATCTGGTAAGTCCTGCTTATCCTTAAAGTTAAATGGTATATATTTCCTATTACCTTTTTTTATTTAACAAGATTTTCAGATTAGTTTAGGTAAGCTGATTTAAGAATAGAATAGCACTGATTTCAGCTTATTTCAGAATGTTTTTAGCTAGGTGTTGTGGCATATATCTGTATTTATAGCACTTGGGAGATTGAGGCAGGAGGGTCATTATCAGTTCAAGGCCAGCCTAGACTACATAGTGGACTCAAAATGAGCCTGAACCACAGAGTGAGATTCTGGGTCACAAAGAAATAAAAATAAAAATATTTTAGGGATAGGGATGTGGCATGGCCCTGGGTTTCCTTTCCTGTATTTGCCAAAACAAAATCCAGAAGCAAAGAATTAACACGAAAACCCCCAAATGCAGCTTTTTATTTCTGCATATATTAAGTACCTTTTTATGGTTTTTTTTTGGTATATGTGTGGCTGGCTCAGCCTGCCCTAGGGCTGGGGCTGGTGCCACATGTGGTGCCAGGGATCAAACTGCTAAGCTCACCCAAACAAGTGCTTTAGACTACTGAGCTATCTCTGCCATCCCCTTTTTGTGTTTTATTCATTTTTGGATGCTAGGGCTCAAACCAGAACTTACACACATTGTAGACAAATATTCTACCCCTGAGCTGTAATCCTAGCCACTTACGTTTTTTTTTTTTTTTTTTTTGTGGAACTGGGGATTGAACTTAGGCCCTTGCACTTGCCAGAGAAGCGCTTATTCCACTGAGCTGTCTCCTCTGCCCCATCTTAAATTTTATGTCAGTCTGTCTTCACAGTCATATTGCAAATCTTAAAATTACAAGAGCAAATGTGGGAAAGAAGCCAAAATTAAGTGAGGCCTGAACTAACTTGCAGTAAAGTCACAAAAACATTTTTTGGTAAATATTTGTAAGTAGACCAGACTAAAAAACTGTGGCTCAGAGTAGCCATGTTTGGAATAGTGTTATCAGTTAGCAGTTTTAGTTAAGAGCTGAAGAAGTAAGCTTTAAAGTGGGTGTGATTCTTCAGTAAATCTTTTACAACTGTTTTGATACACAGAAACTTTTTACAAAATGGATTCTCCCTGAAATCTTTTGTTCACATGGTTGCTCAGAGATGCAGATATGTTCTACTGTCAAATACACCAAAGTCACATTTTCCCATCTTTAGAAACCTGTACAGGAACAACCAGTTTAAACAGATCTGATCCTACTATATGTGTAAATGATTACTCTCTTTTGCTTTGTACCTGAATGCTGTACGTGTGTTTGGCTTCTATATTGTACGTATGAATTTATGCTTTGGTTCAGAGTAACTTCTCATGCTATGGTACTGATTTGCATTGAAAACTGTGTGTGTGTGTGTGTGTGTGTGTGTGTGTGTGTGTGTGTGTGTGTTTTGCAACAAGGTCTCACACTGTGTATTTCAAGCTGGTCTTGACCGTGCTTATGTAGCTCAATGGTAGTCTTGAACTTAATGGTAATTCTGCCCCGACTAGTCTCCCAAGTGATAGGATTATAGGTGTATGCCATCGTGCCCAGCATGAATATAACCTTTAAATAAAAGATAATTGAAACAGTTTTCAGGGGCTGTGATATAGAGTAGAACATGTAAAGACTCAGGGTTCTATCCCCAGCAACAACCCATGCCCCCCCCCAATTTTTTTCAGAGAGGATTTGAAAGATGATAAGTAGAAAGTATCAGGTATTTACTGAACTTGACAACATTTGCATTGGTACAAACTATTATCATGCAGCTATTTTTTGATTCTAGAATTCATTGAAGTCTTGCACCTGTGAGGGAAATAAGCCCCTTTATCAAGAATGAATTTTCTTTGGTCAGTTTCAGCCCTTGGCACATTGGCAGCTGTCAGTCGCCACCCATCAGCCCTGTGGTGGGCAGCTGTGGGTGCTTCTGGAGCAGCTTGTACAGAGCTCACAGGACCCAGGCAAAAGGGCCCTTGCTTCCAAATGTCTGGAATCTTTGTTCCAATTCTGCCTGCTGCTTCTGGACACTGTTGCTGTGTCATGCCCTCCCTTTGTTGAAAGCCTGCCCTGTCAGATAAAATGTCTGGAGAATTGGAAGGGCTCTTATTTTTTTCTCCCACCTTCATTTTTTCCCCTTTCTGCATGTTGAGAGTCAGATATTGAAGACTAGCACAATCAAAGCAGCCAAATATATTCAGGAAATGAAGGTGTTCCTGTGTATGCCCAGAAGAAAGAAGGCAAGGGTGGGAAAGACCTGATTTTTTTTTTTTTTTTTTTTTTTTTTTTTTTTTTTTTTTTTTTGTCTTTTTGAGACAGGGTCTCACAATGCAGTTCAGGCTGGCCTTAAGCTCACTTTGTAGCTCAGGCTGGTCTCGAACTCACAACAATCCTCCTGCCTCAGCCTCCCGAGTGCTGGGATTACAGGCATGCACCACCACGCCCGGCTTAAGACCTGATTTTTGAGACAAGTCTTGGTATGAAATTCAGGCTGAAAAAAAAGAAAAGAAATTGAGACTGGTCTTGTAGTCACTATTTTTCAGGCTGGCCTTAATTTTATGAAGATCGTCTTGCCTCAGCCTCCCAAGTGCTGTGATTATAGAGATATGTCACCATCTGTGGTTTATGACCTGAGTTTTTGAGTTACATACTTCAGGCTGGTCCTTGGCACAGAGACAGCCTCGACACAAATGCAATACTTCTCAGCAAATCCCAGAGAAGATAGAGAATGTAATTTTCAGGGTTATTATTAGATTGACATATTAAGTTTTCAACAAAAGAATTAGAAGGCATAAGGATCAGGAAAGTAATATATATATATATATATATATATATATATATATATATATATATATATGCATGCTGCCAAAGTGAACACAGAATCAGGAAAATATTGTCATTGGATAGCTTGCCAGCTATGGGGTCTAGGGTGGCCTCTTTTTGCCTTGTTGGATTCTAGGTTCCTCTAGTCTCAAACAAAATATTGAATGAAATGAGCAAAAAGCAAAGCCAAGTTTATTTTAGAAGGTAAAAGTGGGAGAGAAACTGGCTCTGCAGATGAGGTCAGGGCCAATAAAAAGAAGTAAAAGGAAAGAAAAGGGCTACTCTTTATTAAGCTGTGACATTCCCCAATAAAAATGCTGAAGTGGTTTGTTACCCTAGACCTGTCCTGTATGAAATGTTAAAGGGAATTCTGCAGGTTGCTATGAAAGAGTACTAGACAATAAGTCTTGTGGGGGGAGGGAGAAAGGAGCTCATTAAAGGTAAACACAGGGCAGGGCAGATAGCTCAGTGGAATAAGTGCTTCCCTGGCAAGCGCAAGGGCCTGAGTTCAATCCCCAGTTCTGCAAAAAAAAAAAAAAAAAAAAAGTAAAAATAAAGGTAAACATAGGCAGTCATGAAACAGTGTTGTAATGATGATGTTTAAGTATACTTTTTGTTTTTTACATGATTTGAGACTAATGCATTAAAATTATGTTTTTATTTTATGTTTTTTTTTTTTTTTTTAGTAAGGGTTATAGTATGTACATGGTCTCACTACATAGATCCGACTTGTGATTCGCCAGTGTTCAGCCTCTTACTCTCCTTTTTTTTCTTTTGGGACCAGGGATTGAACTCAGGCCCTTGTCCTTGCCAGGGAACCACATATTCCACTGAGCCATCTCCCCCGCCCCCAGCCTCTCAAAGAGCTGGGATTACAGGCTTGCACCACCACCACGCCCAATCTCAATGGCTGTCTCAATTCATTCCAGCATTGGGGCGGGCACTATTTAATTTTTTAAAAATTTATTTATTTGGTACAGGGTCTTGCTATGTAGTTCAGAATTATAAGCATACACCACCATACCTGGCTTTGGTGGCTGGCATGGCATGTGGTTCCAGGGATTGAACCCTTGTGCTTGCCAGGCAGGTGCTTAGATTACTGAACTATCTCCTCAGCCCCAAACTTACGTTTTTTAGATACAGTGTACAGAGATGTCATTTCATGACATCAACAACTTTTAAGTTGGGATAGGGATAGGGATAGAAACAACTGTTAAAGGAGCAAAGCTTTTGTATATTATTGAAATTAAAATGGTATAAATTCAATTACTATTATAAGTCTGTTAATTTTAGCTGGGCGTGGTGGTGCAGGTGTGTAATCCCAGCACTCAGGAGGCTGAGGCAGGAGGATTGTTGTGAGTTCGAGACCAGCCTGAGCTATAAAGTGAGCTTGAACTGCATAGTGAGACCCTGTCTCAAAAAGACCAAAAAAAAAAAAAAAAAAAAAAGTTTGTTAATTTTAGTTGTCATGATAATCACAGAGAAAATAGCTAAAGAGTATACACAAAGGTAAGAAAAAGACTTTAACTCCTTTACTCCAAAATCAGTGAAACATAAGACAATAATGTAGGAAATGAGGGACAAAAACTAAGCATAGAGAAAAAAACTATCAAAGTAATAATTGCCTCATCAGTAATTACTTTATGTGGAAGTAGATTGCATTTTCCGTAGATTGCATTTTTCAATCAAAAGACAGGAAAGACTATATATATGTGTATTTAAAATTAATTTTATGTTGCTTACAAGACTTTTTTTAGGGGATGTTATACCAGGAATTGAACTCACAACCTTGTGCTTACCAGGGACCTGTACGGCTGAGCCATATTCTCTGGTCAGGGCTCTTTCTGTTTTTCCTGTTTTGTTTTGCCTTTTTGAGACAGGGGTTTCACTATGTACTTCAGGCTGGCATTGGACTCACTTTGTAGCCCAGATGGGCCTTGAACTCTCAGCAGTCCTCCTGCCTCAGCCTTTTGGGAGTTAGGATTACAGGCCTGCACCACCAGTTGCCCATCTTTTTTTCCTGTGTTTTTTTTGAGACAAGGTCTCCTTGTATAGTCCAGGCTGGCTTTGAACTCCTGGCAGTTCTCCTGCTTTAGCCTCCCAAGTGCTGGGATTAAAGGTGTGTGTCACAGCACATAGCTAAGACTCAATTGTTTTGAGACAGCTTCTCACTATATTGCTTAAACTGGCCTCAAGCAGCCTTCCTGCCTCAAGTACTGGAACTCTAGGTGTGTGCCACCAGCTTAAAAGACTTACTTTAAGTCCATAAACACAAATTGAAAGTGAAATGATAGAAAAGTATATTCCATGGAAATGCTAGCCAGAATAAATTAGAAGTGTGGCCAGAGGAAGAAATAAAGAAAGAAATGGGCTGGAGGTATGATTTAGTGGTACAGCGCCTCCTTGCCAAGCGTCAGGTCTTGAGTTTGATTCCTAAAACAAAAAAAAGAAATTAGAAATGACAAAATAGCTTTATTTATTTATTTTTCTTTTGCAGAATGGGGGATTGAATTCAGGTCCGTGCGCTTGCCAGGGAAGTGTACATTCCATTGAGCCATCTCCTCAACCCCTGACAAAATAGCTTTAAATCAAAAAAGTTTACAAGTTACAAGAGATGTGGGTGTGGTGGCGCATGCCTATAATCTCAACACTTGGGAGGTTGAGCCAGGAGGATCATCAGGAGCTTATGACCAGACTGGGCTAAATACAGAATCTGCTCTGTCCCGCTCTGTTCCCCTACCCCTGTCCCCTTCCCCTCCCCCCTCTCCCCTCCCTTTTCTCCCCTCTCCCCTCTCCCCTTTCTCT
>PVKA01018310.1:0-19202 GCA_004027165.1 Ctenomys sociabilis
CTTGCTCAGTCTTGTACTCTCCTGTAACTTCGGACTCACTGATTAGGAATAAGTAATAGGAATGAATACATTTTTAATATAAAACATAATTTTAAATTACTTTAAAAATAAATGTGCCAAATAAGGATGGAAAAGAACTTTTGAAATCTTATCTAAGGTAATTTAACCTGTTCATATATTATTCATGTAAATACCATAATCAAAGCCAGGCATGGTGGCATATGCCTGCAGTCCCAGCACTTTAGAAGGTTATGGAAGGAAGACTGCAAGTTTGAACCCAGTCTGGTCAATTTATTGAAACCCTGTGTAAAATAAAAAAGGAATAGGGTTGAGGATGTAGTTGAGTTTGAAGACCCTGGATCAATCCCCAGTCATATACACACATGCACACACACATGACCATTTTCTGTTGTATATTTTAAAAAATGTATTATTTATTTATTTGGTATAGGGTCTCGCTACACAGCTCAGACTCCTAGTGATCCTCCTATCTCAGTCTCCTCAGTGCTAGGATTGCAGGCGTGCACCACCATGCACACCCATTTTGGGCCAGTGTGACATCTGGGGCCAACACAGCATGTGGAACCAGTGATAAAACCTGGGTCCTTGTGCTTCCCATGCAGGCACTTAGATCCCCACACTTTCTCCCCAACCTGCTATATACTTTTTTTAAAAAGAAGGAAGTACATGAATGTCTAAAGGTCAGAAAGAGACATAAAAATTAGTTGCTATCTAGTTAATAGTTCAGAATTGATATAGAATAGAGAGCTAAAATTCTAGATTCAGCATCTTCCTCCTTTGTAAAGGGGAAGAGATGAGCGGGATTTGGGGAGTAGACATTTAAGTAAACAACAGACGCTTGCACAGTGCTTTGCAGCCTATGAAGTTGTCACCCAAGTCACCTCATTTAATTTTCAGAATGGCTCCCCCATATGACACATGACATTATACTCATTTTAAAGGAAGAAAATCAAGACCCCGGGATTCAGGCAACCTATCAGAAGTCACAGTCAATTATTCCTGGAGTTACAACTAAAATCAAGGTCTCTGAAACAAATTCTGTATCTCCATCTATTATCCCTTCATTTAATACAGTGCAAATTCTACATAGACTGAATATTTATTTATTTAGTTATTATTATTATTATTTTATTTATTTATTTATTTTTTTTGGCAGAACCAGGAATTGAACTCAGACCCTTGTGCTTGACAGGGAAGTGTTTATTCTACTGAGCCATCTCCCTGGTCCCTTAGACTGAAGTTTTAAACAACCTCAAGATCTTACTATAAATATGGAAGTACAGACATCTCGTGGGGAATCTGACTCTAATTCTTTCCAACAAGCCCCCAGAACTGTGACTGTTGCATCATGCATTAATTTCATTTTTTTAATTTATTTTTTGAAGAAACTCTGCTGTTCATGTAGGCGCACCAAGTTGCAGCTGTAGCAGTAGTGCGCAGCATTCTAATTTTTCTGCCTGTGGACAGCACTTGTTATTCTCTGTTGCTGCTGCCATTTTTTTTTTTTTTAATGATTATGTCATCCTAACAATTGTGAGAGATCTCTCATTGTACTTCAGACATACATTTGCAGATAATCACTGATGTTGGATATCTTTATTTACCAGATCTTTCTTTGTATATCTTCTTTGGAAAAATATATAGTCATTTTTTTCCATTTAAAAAATGTAATTGTGGGGCCAGGGAGATGGCTCAGTAGAATAAGTGATTCCCTGGCAAGCTCAAGGTCCTGAATTCAATCCCTAGTTTTGTCAAAAAAACAAAATGTACTTGTGTATTAACCATGAGTTCCCTGTGTGTTTTGATGTTAGTCCTTTTCAGATATGTATTTCCTCCATGTTCATCCCAGCATTATTCATGATGTACAAAAAGGTGGAAACAATACTTGACTCCCAAAGTTAAAGGAGGAAAGGTTTATTTAGCTCAGTTTGTAGAGGTTTCAGTCCATAATCAGCTGGCCACAAAGCAGGATGGGTAGAAGACAGGCATTGCAGAGGAGAAGTAGTTCACGGAGGACAGATATAGCAAGCAACAAGCATGACAACAGTGCTTTCTACCCTCATATCTTATCCGTGCCACTTAGGGCAGCAGGCACACACACCCTTAACCTCAGTGCCCTTGAACCTAGCATTGCACCATGCATCAATCTCAACATCACACACTCTGATAGATCAAGACCCACCTCTGACTCTAAGAGGCTTTGAGCAGACACTGAGACACAAGACAGAACAACAGGTAAACGGATAAAGACAATGCAAATACGGGAATATCTCTGTTCACAAATGCTTCTGTCTGCAAACAGTTGGGTTCTCAAGCAAAAATGTTCAGCAACATTTTGCTTCCATTCACAAACTCCACATTGGGTGACAAACAGAACCACAACTATCTTCTAAATGTAGCCATCTTCTCCAAAACTGTAAAACAATTAAGTTTATACACTGAGGCACCACTCTATATCACTATATATTCACATACAACAGAGGATTATTTGGCCAGAAAAAAGAACTCCTCTTATGTGTTGCAAGATTTTTTAAAAATAATTTTATTGAGAAAGAAGTAGCATTGAGATAGTTTCAAAACAGGTTACTAGGACAGTTACAATAATTAATACATTGCATATTATTGTCTTGTAGTAGTTATTCATAATACAAGATGCTGGGGGCCCAGGAGATGGCTCAGTAGAATAAGCACTTCCCTGGCAAGTGCAAGGGCCCGGGTTCAATCCCTGGTTCCACCAAAAAAAAAAAAAAAAAAAAAAAAAAAGAAGAAAAAAATGTACATAATTCAAGATTCAGACATGATATCTTGAAACACTATTAGTTCAAATCTTTCTTCTCATTGAACAAAGAGAAAGTAGCTTTTTATTTATGCTATCTAATATATATATATATATATATATATATATATATATATGTATGTATATATGTATATATAATTTTTTTTTAACGGCCAAATGGTCCTTCATTTATATCCCCTTTCTTTTTTACTTTTGTCAGAGATGGATGTTTTATTGCCATTCATATGTTGTAGGTTCATGAATTCAGCAAAGTAATCCATAATAGTAGCTGGTTATCCATAAGACTGGAAATGTCAGAAGTTGTTGACTTGAGCTTTTTACAGCTCAGCATATTAATATAACTTTACTTTTTATATCTCATTTTTATACTTCTGTGCTGGATGGTTAAGACCAAGATAAAGGAAGACCTATAAGACAAAAAATGTAATTCTTATATCTGACAAGATCAGTTAAATTCCCTCAGAATTTACCCTAAAATCCTATATAGCAGTTTGTAGATCCTTTGTCATTGTCAGCCATGTGGATGAATCATGGCCATTGCTTGACCAATTTGTTCTCTTTGTGGAAGCCTCAGAGAATGTTTTCTCTCAATGTGATACTCCTTAGGCACACTCTATATCATCAATCACTTTCCTCTGTGGCCCCATAATCTCCTTGATCAGAAAATTTGGGACACCACTGAGTTATAGGATCTTACAGTACAGGTTCTCTTATAACCTGAGTCATCACTGACCTTGAAGGACCAGGGCCAAAATGGTAGCTATCCTTGTAGCCCTTCTTGCGTTCCAAGAAACTTGAGGGCATTTTATCATTCATCTGTTTTATATAGTAGTAGCAGCCACAGAAGGACAAAGGCTGCACAAATTCCCTCATATTAGATATATAAAACAGTCGAATTCATAGAAACAGAGGTAGAGTGGTGGTTGCCAGGAGGCAGGAAAACGAAATGGAAAGTCACTGCTCAGTGCATGTAAAATTTCAGTCATGCAAGATGAAAATTTCTAAAGACTCGCTATATAACAATGTTTTTATAGTTGGCAATAATCCATTACACACTGAATGAGTCTAAAGAAAACAAACTTATGTGATTTTTTTACAATTAAAGAAAAGCCCAGGAAAAGAAAAGAATGAGAAAACTAAAATAAAAAAAAAGCTGTTCCATAGTTTGTATTAGCTATTTCTAAATAGAAATCCACTGCAGATGATTGCAGTGCAAGGAATCATTCAGGTCAATTTTGCTTTACTGATAAACAGTGTGATACAGAAGAGCCACTGGGGGAGATCGGCCTAAGAAAGACCCGCGGTGGTAGACAGGCACATAATCCTTCCTCCTTCCCAGCACCGTGGTCGTGGGGAGCAGGTTTCCGGGCTCTCTCACCACTGTGCATGCTCATGTGTAGCTGCTCACGGCCTGGGGAACGGGATATGATGTTCACATTCAGATCCTGAAATGAGTTGGGAGAAAAATTCCTTTTTTTTTTTCATTTCTGGTTGACAGTCAAGGAGATCTCTGCTTGGGAGCATAAACTCAGCTACATTTTCAGCTAAAAATGACGGGCTGTCTAAGGAAATACAAATGGACCATGCTCGGAGGCTGGGAAAGTGTGGAAACTCTGACGAAGGAGGTGTGGACCTGGCCAGCAGAAAGCATTTTGGTGGGTCTAATGGCTTTGGGAAAATCTGTATGGCTGGAACATTTTGCCACACGTAAGTGGCTATTTCCTTAGCCTCTTCTACATTCATTGAGAGCTCTGCGTCACTGACTGGAGAGGGAAAGAACTGGAAAAGAGTCGCCGTGTGGGTTTGTCAAGAGATATTTCAATTTAGGTTTTCCAAATGTGTTGCATGTAACAAAGCCTGTTTTCTTTTCATTTCAGATGAAATCTGCCTCATTCTGGTTCATTTAATTCTTGGAAACATAGTTTTATATGTCCAGAGAGCCCTTTGAGCCCTTTGAGGGGTTGCTGCGAAGCCTTTCACTGCCAACCCCCTTCTGTGGAAGCAGGAAACCAAGTTCTGTCAAATGCAAATGAGCTCAGCCTCCAGCGGGCAGTGTCAGAATGCAGAATGCCCCAGGATTTAGAGACAGCATGCCCCAGACAAATAATATCTAGGGCCTAAGAATCTTCAGAAAGTCGCATTTTAACTGCGATTTCACAAGTACAACTATGTACAGGGCTGTCTTAGATTTATGTCAGTAAAAAACTTTTTTTTCTTCTCATGGCTCAAAAACCTCTAGGGACCCCAGCTGAGCCCTCTGTTTCAAGAGTTATCTGTCTTGTTTAGGAACCAAATGTCTTCTCTGATTCAGGTGTCCTACTCTGCATGAAACAACTCTGATTGCCTGAAAGATGTTGGCAAATTCACTGAAAGAAAAATAGAGCTAGGGCACCAAAAGCTATGGCTATCCTGGAAAGGGTTAACACAGTCAGCTCCAAGAGAGTGAAGTAACCACTGCCACAGGATAATAAATGTGACCCTCTCCGACTATCAGTAGCAAATATTTGAGCTTATCAAATAACGGAGGAAGTAGTTTAGTTACAAATAAACCAATCTCTCATAAAACAAGTTTTCACACAGGGTCATTTCATTGAGCTGGAGACAGCTAGAGGCCACTCGGAGGCAGGACTCCCCCTCTGTGTACACTTCGTAACAGCCTCTCATGATTAATGGACAGCCAGGGGGGAGGCTGCGTCCTGAGACTCTGAGGAGTGAGACTCAGAGCCTGGCTTCCTATCAGCAGAAAAGCCATAAACAGCATCTCAGGATTACTACGAGGAAGTGCCTTGTCCTCAGGGAACATAGCTGGGTCCGCGCTAAGCCCTCCCTCATCACCAGCCTCCTTGCTCTAGCTCCCCACCCCCCTTTTCTTTCCCTGTAGAGCAGAGACCATCGTGTCCTAGAAACTATAGTAGATGTCACTGCTTGGCACTTGCTGTGCAAAGAGAGGACAAGTATGTGGGTGGGAAGGGGAGGCGGGACACGACTCTTAAAGTCACAGCGACTGTGTGGCTGAGGCTGCTTTTCAGAGGCTTTTGAAAGCAGTGTGATGGAGGCATTTAATTTAGACTCAAGAAAAAGCACAAACATTGTTTAAGAAGAAAAGAATAGAGCTTGTTTCAAAATAAAATCTTCACTGAGATTAAGAATAAATAAAAAATGTCCCAGCAGGGTTAGCATAATTTAACAAGTAAAAAGAAACAGAAAGCATCTAGATTCTTGGTATGTAAATGTCATCTCTAATGAAATAGGAATATGCATTTTCCTATATTATGACTTCATAGAAATTTCATTTGATTCTCCTAGGATTATAAAAATAAAACATGTGGATTATATGAAATTCAGGAATAGAAATATAAAGCTGAAAAATTTCAACTATGACACCACCATTTAAAGGCAAGCATTAAGAATACTTTAGTATATTTTCTTCCAGGCCTTTCCCAACATCTTTTAAAAATAGAATATTGAGATCTTAACCATATGTAGAATTTTGTTTCTTACTATTTTCAGCCAACATTTTAGCATAGTCATGGCCCCCCTCATGCTATCCAGTCTCCAGATATATATATATATATATATATATATATATATATATATATATATATATATATATATATATATATCTGTATCTGTAAAATGCTTACTTTGCAACTTTAACATAGGGAGAGTTTTAAAATAGGTGTATATTCATGGTAAAAAAGCAACATTCACTTTATGTTTCAGGTGTATTTACTTATTTAAATTGTTAAGGCTGGGGATACAGCTTGACAGCATAGCAGCTGCTTGCCAAGTGCAAGGTGTCGAGTTCAATTCCTGATTTTCTATATATATATATTATCTATTAATCTGCTTCTAATAAATAAAAGAGAAAATTATATTCTTGTCTCATAGTTAACTCATTAACTTTTATATTTGCAATAAATGTTCTGGCGGCTGAATTCTCCACAGAGCTGGAAGAATCGTCCCTCATCTCTGGGCCTCATAATGCACTTAATTCCAGTCACACTCTTTCCAGGTGCTAAGCTCTTATTGATTGGCCCGACTTTAGCTATCCCATGGGACTCCTATGCGAAGCTGTGGGGCCTGCAGCCTCACAGTCCCCACACACCACCCGGGCACCTGCATGTGGACGGGCTCTGTCTCCAGGGGAGGCCAGGAACTGCTCTTGGTGATCACCTTCTCTTGCCAGGTTCTGAAGCTGTGCACCTCAGCTCCCAACAGGGCCTGGGGTCACTGTGCCCTCCGCAGTGTGACTCAGCTGTGCTTCACCATCAGTGCACTGCTGATTTCTTCCTTAGCCCAGAATAACAGCAATGTTGGAGTGTTTACAAAATACACTACACTGTCTTATTCCTTTCACCTGGAATAAGACACAACAATGCCCCTCACTAAGGGTTAAATGTGGTGGCAGTTGGTGTGGGGCTGGGGAGCTGGTGTAGCCTCTCCTTCGCTTGTTTCCCAATTGATTCCTCCCACCCCACAATTGATTTCCCCTGGGACTTACTCTTCCTGTCTGACTCACTTTGTGCCAACTGGCTAGCAGTTCCCTGGCTACCTCTTTGTTCTATGGCACGGACTTCTACAATTAGCATTCACAAGGTATTATATACTTTAAAATAGTGAAAAGGGGATTTTAAGTATTCTGTCACAGAGGAATGGTAAATAATAGAGGTGATGGATAAATGAAATGGTCTTAATTGTTCATTTTACAATACATACATGGATCTAAACAATGCCTTGTTTTTTTTTTTTTTTTTTTTTTTTTGAGACAGGGTCTCACTATGCAGTTCAGGCTGGCCTTAAACTCACCTTGTAGCTCAGGCTAGTCTCGAACTCACAACAATCCTCCTGCCTCAGCCTCCCGAGCGCTATCTCATAAATATTGTATAGAAACAATATTTATGAGATACATAAGTAGTACTTGTCAATTAAAAATAAAATTCAAGGAACAGAATTCCTCTAAATTGATTTTCATTTTGATTCTTATGCTCAAGGAAAAAAATAGTTTTCTTTTAGGGTGATATCCAAATTCACCTGAATTCTTTTTCTTGACCCCAAATAGACATAATTTAGAAAGTTTTGGTATTTTTAAAAGTGGCTTTTTTCATGCACAATCCAAACCGAATGTTGACAGGTTTCCAAACATTTAGTTACTCAGAATGTTCTGAAAAAGCTAGTCCCAAATACTGAAGCACAGTATGCTTGTAAACCACTAAATCTTAACTCCATGCTTCTTTTAAGAGATTTTAAATTAGTGGCACCTGTATTATAGGCAAGCTTGCAAAACAAAGCAACTAAGAATTTGGATTGTAGATATGAAAAAATACTAATTCTTTATTTTACTCTTTATCTTCAAAACATTCACAGTTAGTAATAACAACAATGAATGTTGTGCAACATATTTCTGAATCAAGATAGAAGTAAGCTCACCTTTATACAGCCATTCCAAGCGTGGTGGCTCACACCTGTAATCCTAACACTCGGGAGGCTGAGGTAGGAGGATCATTGTTAGCTCGAGGCCAGCCTGGGTTCCAAAGTGAGCTCAAAGGCAGCCTGACCTCTATACAGGCAGACCCTGCTCAAGAAGGCAAAACAAACAAACAAAAAAAATTATGCAGCCCGTACTATGTCCAGGATTTATATACACTTAAATATTTAAACTTATAACACCAACTCTTTGGGATAAGTATTATTGTAGTTTTCTAATGTCACTAGAAAAGGCTGGAAAACCAGTCACTGAAATTTGATCAATCATGAAAGAGAATTATTCATCCTTCAACCAAGATACTTCCCCTAATCTAGTATGCAACCTAACAACAAAACTAAAGAATGAAATCTAATCTTAGTGAAGAATTCTAAAAGAGATTCTGAAGACAAACTCAATAAAGATGATTATTTTTGTCTCCTGACTGTTAAAAATAATTGGAATTTTTCAGAGCTTCTAAAAATGGTGGACTGGTTTCTTGGTGGAGGGAGCGAAGAAAATCAAGGACAAACTGTGGATGGAGAGTTAGCACCCAGTCTGCACTTTCCAGCTATCTGCTTGTCTTCCTCTTTCTTTCTGTGTCTCCCACGATGGCTCTCATCCCTTGTTGACCCAATCTACTTCACGGGCAAATCTTGTTTCTATTCCTGGATCAGAGAACATGCACAACATTGCAAGAGAGGCCAATGAAGTAAACCATGAAGACAAAAGAATAGTACTTGAATCTGGGTAG
Organism: Ctenomys sociabilis; assembly: GCA_004027165.1. Taxonomy (NCBI): domain Eukaryota; kingdom Metazoa; phylum Chordata; class Mammalia; order Rodentia; family Ctenomyidae; genus Ctenomys; species Ctenomys sociabilis. The sequence goes on from PVKA01018310.1 coordinate 9,037, forward strand.
CAGTGACTATCACCTGAGGACCAGCTCTGAGGCCAAGTTCATGCCAGGTGCCTTGAAATTTCACAATACCGCATGGCAAACACTTCACTACCCTTCTTTCTAGTTGTTTTTTTTTTTTTTGAGACAGGGTCTCACTATGCAGTTCAGGCTGGCCTTAAGCTCACTTTGTAGCTCAGGCTGGTCTGGAACTCACAACAATCCTCCTGCCTCAGCCTCCCGAGTACTGGGATTACAGGCCTGCGCCACCACGCCCGGCTTTCTTTCTAGTTGTGTATCTTAAGGTTCTGAAGTTTCAAAAATTTGCCAAAAAATAACACATAGGAAATGCTAGAACTTTTATTCAATCTCAGATCTGATTCCAAAGCTTTTACTTTGTAATTATGTTATTTTCTGACAGTTGTAGTGTCAGATAATTTTCTAACATGCTCATTTATCACATGTCAGAAGCAGATAATGGCACATTTTTTTTTTAAAGGTCCTAAGGGTGACAGAGATGTTGCATGTTCCTTTTCCTAGTCCTTGAAAATAAGCTAAAAGAATCATTTTTGTGTTTTGGTTTTATGAGAGCTGAAAATGTACAGATAAGCACTTTCTCAGATCTCTTTAGCCTCAGCAGTTCTGTGTTCTCTATTGACTACTTCTCTTTGAGTATTCCATGAATTACAATGAGCATAGCTACTTGAAGAAATAAAAATAGTGAATGGCATTCAATATGTATTTCTCTGTGTGACTCCATGTCTCCTAAAGTTCTCAGTTGTGTCCTCATTGAGCATCATCTTGAAATTAATGAAGGATATGAAAGGAAGCAAGTCAGACAGATATTAGAAAACCAGAGGCTTTCTTTAGTTTGGACTGTTAGCTTCTGCAACTGTGGGATACCCTGAGATGGCTGCTAGCCTTGACATGACACCCTGAACTACTAGCCATACTTTCTTGGGCTGTCAGTAATCAATAAGATTTTTATACTATTTTACATCAGATTTGTATATGTCATCCTTTTGTTTGATATAACTCATGCTTCAAGTTAAAAAGCTATCATTGAACACCTTAACTTGTCCAAGAATTCATACTGAACACATATTAAGTATGCTCAAATGCATTGTGTGTATTTGACAAAGTTAGTGTCTCTCTCACAATCTCTCTGCATATGTTGTACTTACAAAATAATATTTTGACAAATATTAATTCATTCAGATTTTTTCCCTTAAACTAAATTTCTTTTGCATCATTTCAAGGCTAAATCATTACTCCCCTTCAGGGCAGGGACCTGACCCTACATCAAGGCAGTGCTAGAAAGTCAGAATTTGTAGACAGTAGGGCTTAGTATTTGCCACTTTCCTTTACCATGACCTATCTCATGGAATTCTTCTTACTGCATCTCTCCCTGAGATACACACACACACACACACACACACACACTTCTTAACTCCTCAGTAGTGTTCTATGTTCCTTTATGGTATCTTCCAAGTTTGTCAGGTACCTACCCAGCTAAATCTTTACTGTTAACATTTAGCGTAGAGGCTGGCATTTGGAAGGAGGGCAACACTGGAAAGAGGAAAAGGCATCCTCTTGATTCAGGAGATTATGTGAAAAGAAGAAATATTGGCCCTTGAAGATATTTTTTGATTTTCCCTAAGGTTTTCATTTTAGACATCTGCTCATCTTCCCATTAAAAGGTACTATTGGAGTTAGCAGTTGAGAGCAAGAGCTGAGCTAATTCAACCCATACTTCAGATAGTATAAAAATAATGTTTGATCAGTCTTGCATGCCTATATCTGGTAATCTGACCAACAAATTTGATGATACCAATACATATGTAACAACTATTGTAAATTTTTCATTGTTGTTTTGAAGTTCTGTGCCATTTTTATTGTTTTACATTGCTTTTTCTTTTGTAATGTATTTGGCTATTACCAGGTCTCACTACACAGCTCAGACTTGTGGCGACCCTCCTGCTTTCAGCCTCCCCAGCACTGGATTACAGGCCTGGACCACCATGCTCAGACTCTGGCTGGCTCAGCACACCCTGAGGGTGAGGCTGGGGTGGCATGTAGTTCTGGGGATTGAATCGTGGTTCCTGTGCTTGCCTAAGCTTGCCTAAGCAGGTGCTTTAGTCCCCTGAGCTATCTCACTTGCCTATATGTTGCTTTGTGTTTGACTTTGTTCTTATTGCTTTACTCTTAAAAAAAAGAACACAATAAAACCAAATCCCATACCTGGCAAGGTGACACAATATGACCACCAAGCGTTCAGTTTTGCTTTTCAATTCTGAGTCTCTGTGAAAGTCCCGGAGACAGGAGGTGCATACTGATGTACTTTCAAGGGATTGGGGTTCACTTTCACCTTCAGTCCTCTAAAGGAAAATGATAAAATTAGAATATAAAAGTGAACTTATGAAGCTGTCTCATTCACCTAGCTAATTACCAAAATGAGTCTGAACAGGAAATAAATGTTTCAACCCCTTGGCATCATGGTGGCGCCCACAGGCTAGAATCAATGGCCTTTGCTCTTGGCTGGACATTGGGACTACATGGTAAGTCCAACAGACATCTAAGCTGGGGCCAGGAGGACCAATTATATCAGCATCTCTAGCAAGCAGGGTCCTGGCATTAGTACTTTTGAAATTCTCCTCAGGTAATTAGAATGTTTAATAGAGTTGAGAATGACTTCCTTAGCCGCAAATTACTATTATCTAACAGCAAAAAGTAGTTTCCACTTACTTACCACCTGCCTTAGTCAGCTGCACTTATTACTCAGGAAGTTAAGATTTTAAGCACAAAAGATGTTTAATCTACAAAATGATGTCAATTTATTTCATCTTCCAAGGTTAAATTATAGGACAAAATCACAAATTGAGGCACTCTATTACATCACAGCATAAGCATTGTTCTTAGTTCATTCATGCACCAGAGTATTTGTAAGGCAAGGACTGACTAGAAGTGTTCAGCTCTGGTGCTGTTTTCATGCTAAGCCAGGCAATGCAGTTCTTTTTTTTGGCGGGGGGGGTTTCTCTTTATTGCAAGATATTTAGTGTCATTCCCAACTTCTATTCACCTGATGCCACAAGCACTCCCATCCCCCCAGGGTGACAACTAAATCCAGACATAAAAACAACATTATCTGCATCCAGGTATTTGCTTTTAAAAGGAGAGGTAGAAAAAGGCGAAAGTAGGCAAACAGTAATCCTGGGGGTTAATCCATTGCAGTCAAAACCGCTGTCAAGATAAGTAAAATTTCTAGTCTAGCCATCCTTGACAGCTACTTCCTCCTAAGGATCTTTTCGTTTTCGTTGTGACTGTCACCAGTTTTAAGGAATGCAACTGTCTGTAACTCAAATGGGGTGTCAAATTAGGGGCTGGTTAAAACTGCAGGCATGGTCTGGAAAGAAGACATTAAAATATATGAAATTATCCAGGGTTACAGATTTCTATAATTTCATGTGACTGTTTTTCTCTCTCCCTTTTTTCTTCTTTAATTTCTGAATGATAAACATGTACAATATTAAAGCAATCATTCCATGATGTTCCAAACCATATTTGAACATGCCTGATTGTCCAACCTAGGAAACTAGACTGGTTAAGCTCCCTTTATATGAAATCCATCAGAAAGGAGAAAAGAATCTTGTGGTAAATATTTCTGTGACTGTACTATATATAAAGGCAAAACCAATATTTTTTTCAATATAAATGGCCTTATCTCGAGATATTAAAAAATTTAAAAATTCTCTAGAATAACTGCAATGTAATATTACAAAGAAATATAGATGAGTCAAGTGGTACTTTAAGAGGTCAACTGGTCCCAATTTGAGCCAAGAAAGATTTAAATACATGTAGTTCAATAATCTATCATTCTTATTGTTAATTTCAGAGTTAGTTATTATACCTTCAGATGTTTATGGGATGCTTCCTCTGGCTGAAGAAAGTTAAGTGAGATTTGTAGTTATGTGAGAAGAAAAGACATTAATGTATAATTTGGTTTTGATTATTCCAATGTTTTAGGGATTAAGCAAGCAAGCACTATACTTCTGTAGCACTGGAGAAAACTCTAGGCTTTGTTTAAGAGTCCTAATAGGAAAGTTCAGCCAAGAACTGTCCTGCCATGACAGAAGGATTTAAATTTACTTCTTGGGTTATTGAACAATCTTTCTCCTGTCTTTCAACTAAAAGTGGACACTTCTGTTTCATATGCATGTCTATGTCCTCCCAATTCGATATGAGACAATAACACCAACCCAGGCTATTGATGAATTGAGACTCACAAAGTGATTTACTTGACAATTTCCGAATGCTGGGCAATGAATGGCTTATGAATTTTTGGGGGAGCAAGGGGAGTTTCTTTGTTATCTTGACCCACAGTGATGCTGAATTGAGGCAAATGAGTCTTTGTGAACACGTTCTGTTACTTTCTAAATTTTATATGTCCACATTTTTTTTATTTTCCACTGTTAAACATTTCTTAATGTATGGATTTATTACCTATTGTTTTAAGGAAGAATATCCCATACGTATTCCTTTGCAACAGCCTAACGCCTCACCAGAAGGCCACAAAATGACTGAGTGCAATAAATCAATGTCTTAACAAAGAAATCTATCCTAGTGCAATTTTCTTATTTGTCTAAAAGAAGTTCTACAAGCTTTGTATTAGGACATTTGAGCTCAGTGGACTAAGTGCCTGCGTAGGCAAGCACTGGGGCTGTGGCTTCGTCCCCAGCACCACATGCACTGCTGGCCCCACCTAGCCCAAGCATGGTGGTACACACCTGGAATCACAGTGCTGAGGAGGCTGAAACAGGAGGATCACTATAAGCTCCAGCGTACTGAGACCCTATACCAAATACATTAAAAAAAAAGACAAAAAGGACATTTGAATATAATTTTTTTGCTTTTTTTTTTTTTTTTTTTTTTTTCTATTACAATGAAAAGCTTTGGGCTAGTCAATTAGCTCAGCAGACTAAAGCGCCTGCTTTGGCAGAGCACAGCAGCTGGCGTTCCATCCTCGGCCTGCTGTGTGGGTCTCACCCCCTAGGGAGTGCTGAGGCAGGGACTGAGAAGGGACATGATGGTGCGTGCCTATAATCCCAGGGATTGGGAAGCTGAAAACAGGAGGAACACTATGAGTCCAATCTACATAGTGAGACTGTACAATTTATACACCCTGAAGACCCTGTCCTAAATTCATAAAAAAAAAGAATGAAAAGCTTCATATGTAAAATGAATGAAAAGCAACACATCTTAAAGCAGTTTGAGTTTTTCTCCTGATAAATTTTGCTACACTCTCAGCTAAAAGCAGTGAGTCTCTTATGAGAGAAAGGAGCTCAAATGTAGAGCATCAGAGTGAACTCCATGGTCAGATAAGCCTCCGTGGGGTCCTCCGTATTCCAAGAATCTGTCTGGAAGCCATCTCTGTTCCCAAATTCCCAAACAATGGAAGCTCTGAACACACTCCTTCCTGGGTTTCTGGATGTTATGGTTTGTGTCTAGTTGTCTCCTCAAAGCTTCATGTAGTCATGGAGTGGGGACTTCTACAGGTTGTGATTAACTCATGATCCACTGGGATTATGTGTGATCCAAGGCCAGGATTATGGGTTTTAGTACTGCTGGGATTATGGGTGTATTTCCTCCAGCCTGGCTCACAGAGCCTGAATGTACTGTAATAGACAGAAAGACAGACTTTTTTTAGTGATTGCTCTTTGTTGCATTGTTGCTGTTCTGCCACTATGAATTGCTACTCTCTGCCATGTGCCCCTGTGCCTTGGAGCCAGCTGAATATGGACAGAAACCTCCAGTAACTGTGAGATAAATAAACCTTTCATTCCTTCATTTTGGGTGTTGGATATTTGTCCCAGCAACAACAAAAGAGTAACTAAGACACTGTGGAATCGTGTTTTCATTCTCACTAATGTTTCCCATGTTTATTCTCTCATTTGCAAATGTAACCCCTTTTCTAACAGAAGGAAATCAGAGTTTGAAGTTTGTCTCTGACTTGACAATCACTGCAGGCAGATGGAATCCCTGCACGGGAACTGAAGGAGCAAAGAGCTGCTCTAGGATGAGTGGCCATGGCGGTCCCTCGCTGAGGCTCCCTGGGCTAGCCTGTGAGACATCGCGGTTGACCGGTGGCACTCACTAAGTGCGAGGAGATGGCATATGAGCCATGCTGTTTGCAAGTAGTGGGAGTTGCTATTGTTAACTCTAAGTAAGTTAATTGAGTTTACTGGGTACTGAACTCAGGGGTTTTGCACTAAGCAACATCCTTAGCTCCCATTTCTTTCTTTATTTAGAGGTAAGTTCTAGTACCATCTCCTTTCTGTGTCTTTGCATGGCCTTTCTCTCAGTGTGCACAGTCCTGGTGTCTCTTCTGCTTCTTAGATGGTTCCCATTTCTATTTGGCAAATGCTCTACTCTTATGACCTCAGGATCCCTATCTTCAAATAGAGGGTAAGGGCTTTAACATATGAATTCTGGGGGCACATTTCAGCTCATAATAATTATCTTGGAAAGATAATTTCTATTGGTGGGAGGTTTATATCTTAGAAACTAGGGAGGATCAGGTCAATCTCACCTCTAGTCAAGCTTAACCTTGGCCCCTCAGGTGAACATGGCACAGGGCATACAGAAGTTGAGGCAGAGCAGAGACTTTTCTTTAAGCTATGTAGTAGCTAGGACATAGAGAATCCTGAGGGAATAAAGAACATTTTACTCAACACATCATGAAGTGGTTGCCAAAGCCATTGATGTTCAGCATGGGCCATCGACTGGATATTATTTAAATATATGTATTTTGCTGAACATGTTGTGAAATTATATATATATATATATATATATATATATATATATATATATATATATATGACTTGAAGTTTTAGAAATTTAGCTGTCATGTCTTTTGTTTTTAGGGGAGGTTTTTTTTTTTTTTTCTTTCGGTGTCAAGGATTGAACCTAGGGCTTCCAGCTTGCTAGGGAAGCATTCTACCACTGAGCCAAATCCCCAGCCCTTCATGTCTTTTGTTGAATACCAAAGTAAGTCTTTATTTTAACACAGGGGTCAGTTACCAGGATGGAGTCCTCCTCACTTAACGGAGGGGCCGGAAGGGCTGCCGATACAGCAACTGCACACTGGTTCAGTTCTTTATATCCTAAGCATCACGATCCCAGCTACAGAGTGCACTCAGTAACGGAAGTAAACTTCAGAAAGGTACAACCCTTTCCCTGGTTGTTCTTGTTTTACTGCTTAAAACTTTTCTTATAACTTTTTACTTATGTGGAAGTAAAGGTACTGCTAATGTTGGAAAGATGTTTGCTCTCTCCATCATGAGATATAGTTAGGGAGCATTTCCTCAAAGAAAACAAAATCTTAATTAAGCAACAAGTAGGAAAAGGCAAACATCATTAATTTAGACAGAAAAATATGATAAGGAAACAGAATGAGTGAATTTTAAAATCCCATAGAAGTTCTTACTCTTCTGGAAATATTTTTTTCTTCAAACCATAATTGATAGTGTCTCCTTGGAAACAATCCTAAGAGACTAGTTGAGTTACTGGAAATCATGAAATTTAAACTTAAATTATAGCAATGCATTGCCTCTTCCTATTAAAGCTGGTCTTGCTAGTAAAGAAAACCTAATTATCTATCATGTGGTAGGCTACCTCTGATGAAAAGATGCTCCAAGTCACAAGTGTGGGCTGGTAAAGGTAAGTGCCCATTTGTTAGTAAAAAGTAACATTTGTTGTGGTTTGGATCTCGAATGTTCCATTGAACTCTCATGAACTCATAGGCGGAGCTTTTGAAGGGTGGTTGGATAGTGGGTGGACTCATCCTGGTCAGTTGGATATATCCACCTGTGAGTTCAGAGGCCGTGCATGCCGTGGAAGTCTGGGCCTGGTTGGAAGTGGTGGGTCCCTGGGGATGTGCCTGCCATTGTAGGCCTCTCTTTCGGGTTCCTTCCCTGGTCACTGTGACACGAACAGCTTTCCTCCACCAGATCCTACCAGCACAGAGCCTTCCAAATAGGAACTGAAACTCCTGAAATTGTATGCCAAAAACAGACTTCTTTAAATTGGGGGTTTCAGGTAATTTGCCACAATGAGGGTGATTTAGAAAATATTAAATTTTAGTTATTTATATTTGGGGAGTTGGGTTGATGTAACTCTGCATTCAAAAGAAACAAAGTTAGTATCATAGGCCGGTAAAGGTTTAGGGGAAATTCAATAAGCTCACATCATGAGGCTAGGGCTGGGGGCCAGCTAGAGGAAGCCAGTTTTGCCTCCCATGTAATAACCTAGCTGGCAGTACTGTTGGCTAATGCTTAAAACCTCTTAGATACACTTCCTTCTCTTTGACAAGCCCACCTTAAAAAATTATAGCATACCAGGCATTGTCCTAAAGGCTTTAGAAATAAGAAAGTGAAATATGCTGAGTTCCAAAGGATTCATAATCCATTAAGGGAAATCCATACGAATGTCATGACTCCCTGCGTAGCTTACTAGATAAGAGATTCAGGAACCACGTAGGAGCACAGGCAGAAATGGATGTGTGGGTACCAGAGATGTGCAGGCACCGACGGCCAATGGCTTCGTCCAGGCCTCTGTCCCAGGCTGAGCAGCCCAGTATCGGGGACTTTCCCCTAAAGCCACAAGTGAATTGGGCATGCTCCGATGGGCGGGGAGGGGCAAGGAAAAGATTCAACTACTTTCTCTCTGAAAGTCAGTGTTACTTTTTACTTCTTGTTACCTAAAAGCCAGTAAATTTGGAAATAAAGAGACTTGGCCTTCTGGTAATACTTTGGGATGGGATTTTAAGCCTGTGCAATGCGACATCACTCTGGTCAGAGCTGGGATGCTTAACAAAGAAGTCACTGATATTAAAGGAAATTTATTGAATGTAAATTCCTCTGTTTCTCAAATAATTAATTTTTTTGTGGTGAACAAGTTAATTTATTGGTATGTGTTTATGATATTTTATTTTATATACTATAATCTATAATATCTATATGTGGACTTTTAAATTTATTTATTTATTTATTTTTGGCAGAACCAGGGGTTGAATTCAGGCCCTTGCAGGCAAGTGCTTATTCTACTGAACTAACTCCCCAGCCCCTAGACTTTTTCTTTTTTTTTTTTTTTTTATCACACTCTCTAGGAATTCAAAGTTTAAAACTTTCTCTTTTGTTTTCCTTTTTAGAATTTTTTGTTTTTTTCCTTTTGATACGAGGTCTCCTTGTACAGCTCACTTTATAGCCTAGGCTGGTCTCAAACTTGCAGTGATCCTTCCGCCTCGGCTGCCTGAATAGATGTTATCTGTGAAGCACATTTCATGCTAAAAGTTAGATATAAAGTTTTCACTAAGCTAATTTTAATGTACTTATTTTTAAAGTACCTATGATTGCTGGGGAGATAGCTCAGCAGCCTAAGCACCAGCCAGGCAAGCATAAGGTCCTGAGTTTGAGCCCTGGCTAACCACTCCCTCCCAAAAAAAAAAAAGAAAGATAAAGTACCTGTGATTTAGCAGATTCTGTAGTCAATATCACCTGATTTGGAAACCCAGGAAATGGAAGTGATACCTTCAAAGATTTTTTACTGGAATCTGTTTGTAATACACAATGAATATATTTATTGCCGGGGTTGGCCCACATCCCATCCTGGTGCCTTTTCTTCCCTCCCTTGGTCACATGGGCAGACACCTTTTAAGTGTCGTGGCAATAGGGTGACAACTGCTGCGGCCTCAGCCCCTCCTTGATGGGCCTTCATTATTTTGCAAAATATGCTACAGAGTTTGAAAAAGAACTGGCATGGGAGATGAGAAACATTTCTTATAGAAATATTTGGTGGAAAGACTACCTAGTGTATATGTTCAGGAATTAAATTAAAATAGATCTAGCACGGCTGCTCCTTCACGTTATCATGTCTGCTCCAGCAAAGAGCCACACATCAAGCAAGGAGAGAAGCTCTACCGCTCTTTTTACGAATTATTTTTTTAATTTGCTCATCAAACACTTTGCTTGGGCTTTGCTTTTTCCATTTTTTTTTCAGTCCTTGGTTATCCAGACTATTTTCTTGACTCTTTGAAAATAATTCTGCATTTTATTTTCTATTTCTTCCGGCTTTAGGAATCATCTCTAATTTCCTCACTATGCCACAAAGAAATTACTAACAACTAACCACATTTT